>VICI01004267.1:0-11282 GCA_019593645.1 Akabosia matsudoensis
GCCTCGGTACCGTGACTTTGACATTGTTGGATCTATTTTGCTACTTGGACAATTTAGCATTATTGGAATCGTCCCTTTTGTGCCACCTTTCGTTGTTTTTGCGGAATTGGACCCCTTTTACTACATATTTGAAGTAGTCTTACCCTCCCCATATGAACGCAGCTTGTGGCTTATCCTGGCCACTCCATTCCTTCGACTTTTTCTCGGGGCGGTGTGCGTGCATGAGTTTTTCCGGTTTGCGTACATTTTGTCAATGATTGTCTTAACAACATTTTACACTATTCGGCAGTGTTTTATAACTTTGATGGGTAATCTTCCGAAAAATGAGGAAATAGCAATGCAGCTTTATATCCAGCTCAGAGTTTTCCTAAAATACTCTGACTTTACGATAAGAAACCTAATCTTTCTTGTGCTCTCTTGTCTTCAAGTGATGATTACCATAACTTGGTGGTTGTCGTTCAAAGCCTGGGGACTTGTGCCAACTTACGTTTCAATCTTTGCATTCTTTACCGCAACCGTCGCAACTCTTTTAATATTTTCCCTTTTACCCTTGGCCGTGGATCTCTCTAGCCAAAGTAAATCATTTATTTGGAGGAAATCTATGGAGAATCATAGTTCTAATCGCTACAGTCCGAAGTATTTTTGGTTTCTGAGGTGGTCCTCGCAAGAAATGCTATCAATCCGCTTTGGACATCATTTCATGCTCAGCCAGGAAACGTTACTGACCTACTTTGAGGTTTTGATGACCAACATAACGAATTCAGTTTTGTTAGTTCATCCTTGAAAATAAAAATTTGAGCAGTTACAGTAGTTTCGAGCATTCGTGTTCTTTTGTGATTGCGTCGTGATAGTGACTTTAAAACTTGGATAGTCCTGCGTGACCATTTACTTTCTTTGGGTCATTACTAGTGCCATCACGATGGACCAAATTGCGACACAGAAGAAGAAGACCTTTGTGTTCACCTTAACATAGGGAAACGATTTTGTAATTCTTACAAATTTTTGTTTCAGGTTGTCATGTTTTCAGAACGGCGTATAGCCAGTTCTCGTCAAATTTATGAATAAAAATCCATTTTTCTTACAAAACGTTGGCGTTTGAGTGTTCTTTGTGATGCCTTGCCCCATCTTGGCGTCAGTACCGTCCGGAGCATTCTGCATCTTAGCCATGGCATCCAGAACCCGACTATTACGAGTCCTACCGTAGTCTCCGCTACCAGGATCTAATAAAACGTTGCCACGCTAGAATTAAACAGTGCCAAGGGGCACCTGCAGGAACCTGGCAAAATCTGTGCGCATACCAAGTTTCAGCTTCATAGCATAAACCATAAAGCTTCACAAAACGACTGACGACGGAAAACATGAGGCACACTTGTGCTAAACACTCGTGGACCTACCTCCTTACTCTGCTACAAGATGATACACACTCATTGGAATCTTGTACCAAACCGTCCAACTTTTTTACAAAATACTCTAATTTACATTTTATGCGGATTAGTTAAGAATCTTTTTCACGTCTGAACAAGTCATATTTGTTTCAGCTAGTCATTCCAGAGAAAATGAAAACGGATGCAGTAGATGGATTAAGAAACAGATGGGAAATAGTATTAGTATTTACAATCTCCCGAAATTATGATTAGTGATGGAACTCTTTCAAAGTCTTTCAATTCAGTCATTCCTTTCGATTCAAAGTCTTTCGAAAGGATTTTTTCTTTCAATTCCTTTCAAAGTGCCGAACTAAGTCTTTCAATTCCACTCTTTCATTTGACAGGGATGGAAATTAAAGGAATCAAGCGAAACGTTTCGATTTTCTTTCAGTGCATTGTTTTAGTGGCCAAACAATTAATTTTCAGTGTTAAATGACCGAGATATAGTTGAAATTCAGTTAATTATTTAATTATATGCAAATTGACACATAGTTTGTAGATTTTACACGTTAAAAGAATCTTATACAACTTGTAATGTTTATTGTTTCAATCCCTTTCCTTTCAACCTGCTTGAAAGACTTATGCCATTCAATTCAATTCAGTCCTACGACTTGATTCTTTCAATTCATTTCTTTCAAAATGAATTGAACTGAATTGAATGAAAGACTAATTCGATTCCTTTCATGAAAGAGTTCCATCACTAATACACACAGACAACCGAGCAGTGCAATACATTAAAGACATGAAAGAGAGAAAGCCAAAAATTATGAGATGGGCACTCGAGATTTCGAGTTGGAACTGTGACATCAAAAGAGTTTCGGGGACGTACAATGTGGAAGCGGACGCGTTATCACGGAATACTACCCGGTCATCTCCAGAAGAGGACAGATGGTTTGAAGATGAGGAAAGTTCCCATACTTTTCCTATCAACGTCATGTTCGAGAACCAAATCAGCAAAGAAGAAATGATAAACGCGCAGCGTACCGATGAACATTGCCAGAAGATCACACACGAAATTAAAGCCTCCGGAGGCCATGAAGTTCGTGGATATCGTGTCGTCGATCAGATCCTCAAGAAAAGGATCTATTATGCTATCAAGCCAGAACTTGATGTATACGTTTGTCCGGAGTCCGATGATAAGGAGGAACTAGTTACCTCAGCTTCGCTGCTCGTGACAGCCCCCAAGGATGATTGTTACTACTGCGGCGTAACAGTCTCCAATACAATGAAAAAATTAAGACTGAGCTCAGCAAAAGCTTTGGGTCAGTTGACTGGACCCACTTGCAAAAAGAAACACGGACATCCAAAGGACAAAGTGCCCACGCGAGCACAAACAAATACGAAAGAACCTGAAACAATCAAATCGAGATCAATCATCAAAAACACAAAACATAAGGGTAGCTTCTTCGTACCAGTGATTCCAGAATCACTTCAGGGTCGAATTCTGGAGATGTTCCACGATGACAAAACCGCGGGACACTTATCAGCCACCGCCACATTAAGGCGAATACGTCAGCGGGCATTTTGGTACGACATGGGAAACACAATTAGGAAATACTGTAGAGAATGCCATGTTTGTCAAACGAGCAAGGCAACAAATCACCTTCCTTACGGATTAATGACTTCAATCCAACCGCCATCAAAAGTTTTCGAGGTGATAAGTATAGACTTTATGGGACCTTTACCAAGGTCAGGAGGAGGCAGATTGAACGAGTATTTACTAGTCGTCACGGATAACTTATCCAAATGGGTGGAGTTGTTTCCAATGAGGAGTGGCACAGCCACCAAAGTACAAGTCAAGTTAGAAGATGAAGTGTTTTGTCGTTTCGGCAAGCCCAGAGTGATCGTAACGGATGAAGGATCACAATTCCTTTCCAAAGTTTTTAAGAAACTTTGTGCGACTTGGGACATAACCCACAAAACAACAGCAGCCTATCACCATCAAGGGAACTTAGCTGAGAGAGTAAACAGGAACATCAAACAAATGCTTCAAGCATACGTGAGCGATCATCATTCGGAATGGGACTTGCACTTACAAAACTTCGCTTACGCACTGAGAACTACCATCCATGAAACGACAAAGGTCGCTCCCGCGATCTTGAACTTAGGACGACAACTGCCACACCATTTTGATAGGCAAATGTCACAAATCGAAGAGCTTGGCAATTACGAAGATGAAGCCGGCAAATTGCGTGACATACCAAAGAAGCTACGTGAAATTATCGAATGGGTTCGCGGGAACATAGTCAAAGCGCAGGAGAGTCACAAGATTCAATACGACAAGCATCATATGGATCACCCGTTCGAGACGGGTCAACTTGTGCTGATAAGAAACCACGAGAAGTCGGACAAAGCCGCCAAGAAGATTGCGAAGCTGATGAGGAGATTCATTGGTCCATTTCGACTTGGAACCCAGGTGAACGACGTTACATTTGAAATCTTGAGTTTACCAAACAACAACTTAGTCGGACGACGACACGTGAGCGATATAAAGAAGTATATAGCGAGGAGTAGGATCTGCACGATCCGGTCTCCAGTGATAAATGAACTTGAAAAAATACAGGAGTTGTCCGCACAGGACAGACCGGAGTGGAAACAGAGCCAGGGCGTTAGGCGTAGGGTTCCCCGATTGAATTACCGCACATTGGCGGGGTACTCGGAACGTAAACCGAGAAAAAGTCGTTTCGAGACCACTTGTACATAGTTGAAAGTTTAAACAAAGTTGTAAATAGTTTCTTAGTGA
Organism: Akabosia matsudoensis; assembly: GCA_019593645.1. Classification (NCBI taxonomy): domain Eukaryota; kingdom Metazoa; phylum Arthropoda; class Collembola; order Entomobryomorpha; family Paronellidae; genus Akabosia; species Akabosia matsudoensis. Next base: position 4,168 of record VICI01004267.1, read on the forward strand.
TAAGTTAAAAGTTTATTAGTTTATATGTGTTAATCAAAGTTAAAACAAATCAGAGGTCTATAATAATCATAGGATAAAAACCAAAATACTATACGTTATCGGGAAAGGATAACGTAGTCACAAATGTTTCATATTCACTTAGAGAAGAGCTCGAAGAAGCTCTACATGCAAAGGCAATGGCAGCATCAAATAAACACATTCGGAAGTCAGAGCCGATAGATCGGGCTCTAAAATTGCAATCGTGAAAGAAGATCTTTACCAAAACATGTTATTCTCTTCGATTACAGATCACGAAACCCAAACAATGGCAACGGGAAGTTAGCCGCTCACTAAAACCTAGGGTAAAGTACACTAGACCGTCAGACAATGAAGACTTAAGATACAAAGCGTTTCGAGACCGCATTGAAGTCATCAACAAGCAGACCTACGATGACAATTCACGACAACTGCGAAAGCCGCTTCAGGAAATGGTGGAGGAATGGTACGTCCCTCATTCAATCTTCACCCCACATGTTTCTACTGAACCGATCACACTTGAGAAGTTACCTTTCGGGAGCGCGACTTGGGTGAGCAACCGTGCGGACTTAGAAGCCATGATTACTGTCTTGAAGAACCAAGATATAATCGCAACTGACATGGAAAGAACGATGTCGCTAGGTTTTCGTGGCCAACATCCAGCTTTAATTCAATTCTCTGCGGGAACCAAAGACTATTTAGTAGATCCGTATCCTATTTGGGCCCATTTGGGCAAACTGAGAGAAGTTATGGAGAGCAACTCACCGGTCAAACTTATGTGGGGAGCTCAAAATGACATGATTGCGTGGTACCGTTGGTTTGGGATATACCCGATTGGCGTCATCGACCTCCAGATGATCCATCAGATAGTCGAGAAGTTGCCAAACCCGGTAAACTTGTACAAGTTTTTGGAGGACCTCTTCCACGTAGACATGAAGAAATTGTGTAAAGACTGTTCAACCGAAGATTGGGCGAAGCGACCACTACTAGCAGCTTTGAGAGATTACGCGAGACGCGACACAAGAGATCTACTTCGTGGATTCCAGAAATACACCACCATCCTTACAACTCTGCCTGAAGAAATTAAGATCAAGATCAACGAAAAGACCAAAGAATTCATTCTGAAACCGAGAAGTTTCCCGAAGAAACCTAAGATCGCCAAGATCCTAGGTGACAGCCTAGCCAAGAACACCAAATCACTTGAATGGGGACAGAAGATCATGGAATGGCGGGACAACATAGCTAGACGTCGGGACATCCAATCTAAAGCAGTCATCCCAGACCTGCTAATTCAGAACGTGATAAAACACGCGGACATCCACCCAATAGTTGATCCAGGGCGAAGCAATGCACATGTTACCGTCGACGATAGGTGCGAGCTACAACAGTTATCCAAACCATATTTGGACCCAATTAACGAGCAGAGATGCGTCAAGATCATCCAAGAAGATCGTAAAAAGTTTCAGGAAGAGCAACAAGTTTCCCTTAGAATCGATAGCGTCAAGGAAATAGATGAGATATGGGAGGTCGGAGTTGCTGACACAGTCAGAGATGAGGACACTTGTCCAGATATGCAACCGAGTACATCCAGCAGTACAACCAAGCGATCCGCACCACCACCTCCAGTATGGAGCAAAACACTTAAGGTATTCGAGCACGAAGACGGAACGCTATCCGAAACCCCAATGTGGAAGGGAATCCCTGCGGGATATACCGACGATGAGGATAGTGACTGTGATTCAGTGTTGTGTTTCGGTGGAGATGTTCGAGAATTTCGACCACCACTTGCATACGGAACTTTCGAGCGAAACATTGGCCCCGTAGACCTGGGCCAAACCAAAGAAGTTCAAGTTGTTACGTTAGATAGTGAAGAAGAAGTTCCTGAGAAAACCGACGAAGTCGAGGAGGTGAACAACCACAACGTCATAGTCATCAAGGATGATGACGATGAAGACATACTTGTTATCAACGCGGACGAAGACGATCTCACCATTTGGTATGATAGAGAAACGGAAGAAGCTCAAACAAGTTCAAAGGTGCAAACCGTAACGAGAGTTCCGAGTGTTCAGTTCTCAGCCCAGAGCGTAGACAAGAAGATCGATCCCAACGAGATATTATGGAAGCGTGCTCAAGATGCGATGATAGAAGTTTGGAAGAAACAGAACGGAAACATGACAGCAGAGGAGGAGAGGTTACAGCGGATGGAGATGAGACGAGATATTGCCAAAATCAAGAGAGTCGGCCGTTTACCATTTTACATCCGCGAGCGAGTCAAGAGAAGTTTGGGCATATGCCACACTTGTTTCCGGAACACCAGACATGAGTCAGCACACTGTCCATATCGGCGAGTCAAACCAACCGACCCCAAGGAAATACAAGCATGGGCCGAAAGGAGGACCTGGTTCTGCAGAAACAATCCAGGCTTCGCCAGAAGACAACAGGAGATGAAAAAGGCCAAGCGAATTAGACACACCTACAACCAACAGCACCCGACAACTACACCTAGGACGGGGAGGATGAGTAACCGGGAGCGCCTTGGAGGGGCGATGTCAAAGGGACCTTGTCCGGCGAGTGAAGCTCTGACAACAGAGCAAAAGGGAACAACGGTTTAGGTAGGGTGCGATACCCCTCTGGTACGCACCACACTGTGCAAAAGCACTTGAATTATTTTTTTCTGTGTACCAGTAGTTGCGATTCCGTTCGGGTTCCAACAACGATGCTTCATTTGCATATTTTTGATAAGATGTCTTAGTCTTTGCTTTTCTAACAAAAATGTCTAACAGTAGAATGAATGATTTTGTCATGTGAAAAACCGTATGCTTGTTCATGTAGTTGTTGTTAATGGTATTTATTGCTTTCAGGTAGCCGTTTGACTCCTTACTCACAAGTTGAATGGATACTTATTCATGCTTATTTCTAATCATGAGTTTTTCTTTTCCAGCTAATATGTTGAGAGTTTGTATGTATTTTTCATATGCTTTAAAATGTCAAGTAGTCAATGCGTTATGAATTTTTCGATGTCTCTAGCTAATCTAGAAGGTTCTTGTTTTTCAGACAAAGAAAAGAATAGCTAGTTTTCCTGTAAAACCGNGCTAATCTAGAAGGTTCTTGTTTTTCAGACAAAGAAAAGAATAGCTAGTTTTCCTGTAAAACCGTCTAGAAAGAAAAAGGACGGTTAGAAAAGTAGGAATAGAAATGATAAGCCATGAAAGGCATTCCTAGTTGTGATTGTGCGAAATAAACATCACAATTTTTGTTGTTGCCCTGCAATTCTAGTCTTGGTGTATTTTTCGCGTATTGATTTACTTACTCATTAGCCTATCTTTCGGGACATTTTCGCGAACAGTTTTGTCATCAGTTTAGCAGAAAAGTGCATCATTTTCGCAGCATAGTTTTGAGTGCAAAAAACAGTCCGTACAGTAAAATTATTTTCATCACACGATTTCATATTTAACCTTTACTTCCACACGCACCCCATTCACCCCGAAGGAAACCTTCCGTGGAATCTTATCGTGAAGTCAGGACGTGTCAGTTGGGACCGGAGGATTGGACAAATAAAGGCGATCCGACCATCATAGCATATTGGTTCATACTTTCATTATCAAACTATAACAATCCTCATCGCGACAATTTCCTCAAGCAAAGGCTCCTCTGGTTGTTCATTAACTTGCTTGGGTGTAAGGCCAAAGGGCGTCTCCTCCGAAAAAGGATCTTCTTCAGGCTCATCCACAAGTGTAAGCACAAAGGGAATCTCCTCCGAAAAAAGATCTTCTTCAGGCTCCACCACGGGTGTAAGCACAAAGGGCATCTCCTCCGAAAAAGGATCTTCTTCAGGCTCCGCCACGGGTGTAAGAACAAATGGCATCTCCTCCGAAAAAGGATCTTCCTCAGGCTCTTCCACGGGTTTATCAATACCAGCCATTGTCATAGCCGCAGCGAGCACATCAGGGTTTATGAGTGGTTTGCGTTGCCAATCATTTATAGTTTCGGCTGCTTGTTTGTTTTGGGTAGCTGGTAATAAGTTAGCCGGCAAGTCCTCAGCACAGCCACTTTCAACGTCTTGGGATTTCAAAATTTCGTCATCAAGCAACCAATCGGGGACAAAATTGGACACTACCGAATTTCGGGATGATCCAAGCGAGCGTAACTCGAAGTTGGCGTTGATCACTGTTGATCATTTTGTTCACTTCACAATCACTTTACACACACACAATTTAAATCCCACCTGCAAATTTAAAAAAAAGACAAGCAACAAATTAATAAATGTGTTCATATTTCGAATATCGTATTTTCTAACCTTATTGCAATCTCCAACACACGTACACACTTACAAACACGCACACAAAATCAGTTCAGACTCGTAAGGCAATTTATGCAAGCAATGAAAAGGCTAGTGAGCTCCTACTGCAATGACGACAAACTTTGCAATGAGACTTAAACCGACGAAACAAACCCATGCCACGCCAAGCTGACCTCCTTTTTATCCTTGGGACATTCACCAGTCCTATATCTTCTCACAAACAAACCTTGAAAGCTCAACAAACAACCTATTTTGGTAAAAAAATCCAGTCATCATCATCATCATCATCGAAAATTTTGGCTTATATTATGGTAAAAAAATATTAATACCCTAAAAAATTTATACCCTTAAATGCCTTTTTTTAGTTTGTTTCAAAATATGCATGTGTATGTATGTCAGTTGTATGCACAAAATGATTGCTTGCTACTAAAGACAGAATGACGAGTTTTAAACCAATAATTTTATTAGCACAAGAATAAATAAGATAATCGTTATTAATAGACAAATAAATCAAACAACGCTAACACTTCAGGGGGAAGATCTTCAGAAAATGGGTCCTCGGGGAGGGTTCGTTCATACCATCCAGGGTACATCTCTTCATATTCGTCGATGTCCTCCTGGATTCCGACTAGCTCTGGCAGGACTGGGTCGCCTTGTTCGTTAAAGACTACCTCACCCGGGTAGTGCTTCATTGCCGCCTTGCAAAATGGACATCGTCGCAAGGCAGCGTTGTGTGGTGTCCAATACCAACGTCGTTAATATGGCAGGCAAGCCGTGTGCCCGAACTGGAGTGTCCACTGGATAGGCACATCAACGAAGCACAAATTACAATCGTCGTTGCGACCGAATGTTGACCAGGGTATCTGTCCAAACTGCTCCTGATAGTTCCAGTGATTACCGAAATCATCGCTGGCAATCGGTGGCGGGGTTGGTGGATCAATCTCCATTGGCACTCCACGTCCGCGATGGTTCTCGTGGGGGTCGTCGTTCAGGATCAACAGCACCATGCCATTTATAACTATGGCGGGTCCAGGCTCATCATCCAGCTCCTCGTCAAATTCAAACTCGTCCGGTAGATCCAGGACAACTCTTTGACGCTCACCTCCGACGATGGCCTCGTTCGATGCATTAGACATCCGGTCATCTTCGTCTGGGGGCAGGACAGCATCGTACTCGTACGCCATGTTGACGCAAACAAACAACTATATCAACTTGTAGGGCTGTTGGACTGGAGCTCTTTACACTTTGCTGGCAGGAACGGTTATGCTTATGATGAACCGTTATCGCCCCCATTACCTTATAAATGTTTGGCCAACTGTGCAGTCTGCATACATGCAACAACGTTTGCTTCGCAAGTTTTTTTTCCCTTGCGGGTCACGTACTCCATTCGACCCTTTTTTAACTTTCAAATTTTTGGACAGGGACTGAAAGTTAAACATAATCCTTTTTTCCCAAAAATATACTTATCCCGTTTGCCTTCAAGGCCTAAAGGGTAGCAACAAATATTTTTTTCCCTTTTTTCCAACAATATACTTCTCCCGTTTGCCTTTACGGTCTAAAGGGTAGCAACAAATTTTTTTTTCAGTGCTGGTCACTGCACTTGGATATCCAGTTTGGGCATTTCATACACAGCAATGTTATTTCAAGAGATAAAAATACCCCTGTGAACTAACATTGCTACCCCTGCCCGTCTAGCGTCTTCCATATTAAATCGATCTTGTTAAGTTGTATTTGCATGTATCCAAAATCGCAAGTGTAAAGCCCCCATCATGCTACTCCCACTCCTTAAACCTATGGTAAACTCGAGTTGAATCATGATATTTGAGGCCATTGTCAAACCCGACAACAATCTCGAGGGTTAAGTTGCTTTGACATAGGATGCACTCCTAATCTGCATTTCAGCACGCTTGTAAGAATACCACCATCCTTTCCAGGAAACCCAAATGACACCTTTCCCAAGCTGATCATCAGGTAGTTGCCCATTTGTTCTAGTAAAATAAATTCCATTCAAACCGGACTGGAAAAAGAATGATTTTTAGACGTTGACCACGCAGATGACGTAGTTTAATGAAAGATACATGTTACCCGGTATGTCGATCACAAACGCATCAAAAACGGTTTAAACCGGCTAAAAACTTCACGACTCTATGAATACGTACTCCCTGTCCATGTGAAAATGTCCTTACCCTACACAATAGCTAAAACCACGTTTTTTAAAATGAAAAAGACCAATCTCCAGTCAGAAACGCATCAAAAACGGTAAAGTCGTGATAAATACATGCACACGGTGGCTAGTCTAGTAGCGAAAAAGCTTGCAATGTTTTTGCCAACTTTTTGCAAATTTGCAAATTTGCGAATTTTTTCGCAAATTCAGGAAATTTAACAAAACAAATTTCTGTATGGTGCCAATTTTCCCCTCATACGATAATGTGCGAATTTTTTGGTAAAAACCAGTCCCTGTCTGTGTAAAGATATTGAATGGGTGTTTAAAAAAGAAAGCAACTTGGTCTGAAACCGTTGTTCAATAATATTAATTATCGTAAATCCCCCAAATGACGCCGGGGTCCTTACAGAGCCCAAGGATGAGGAGAAAATAAATATTTATTATTATGGTGGGCCGTCTAGACCGTTTAACTTTAACCATCTTACCCGTTTTTGTATAACGTTTTAAATAGGTTTAAGAGTGAAAATGGCCATTTTCTACCGTATTTTAAAGCCAACTTTCCACCATTTTGGTGTTAAAACATTGCAAATTTTTCGCCATTTTTCGCAAATATTTCACAAGTAGAGTAATAACGTA
>VICI01004268.1:0-11280 GCA_019593645.1 Akabosia matsudoensis
ATTAAAACTTTGATTTTTTGGCTATCGAATGCAAAAAAAAATCAAGCTTATACCTCAAAAATTCAGTTGAATTCTATGTAGCACCTGCAGTGTATATATGTCCTGGCAGCCCTGTATAAATTGAATTTACATTTTGCAGTCCATAATCATGATTAACTACTTGTTATCATTAGACAATCATTCTGTTTCTGTTGAAATATTCGCTTCGAATTCTTCTCTTTGTTTATTTGACGATGAAACTCGTATGAATACACATATTTTCTATTGTAGAAATCATAATAAGCTATAAGAGACCATTGGTAATCGTTTAGATCATAATTTGGAAGAAGTATTGATAAAAATTCAGGTGTTTTATTGTCCTATTCAAGCCTTATTTAACTCTAGGATAACATTGGGCAATATTCACCCGGACACGTAAAATTCCCGCCAATTTTTTGTTGAACAATTTTTTGTTACCAATTAAAAAAAAACTCAGCATTCAATCATCGTCAAATGAATTTAAATACGCAAAGAAAAATTGACAGCAGGTAAAAAATTGTTAGGTACACCGGAACATCGATCAACAGCCATCCTGAAGATTTCTGTGAACTATTTTTATCTCTACCATAAATTATGATTTCCAATGCAAATCCTTTTATCAGACCAAACAAAGTTATAGTTGATGGTAAACTTGCATAACATCTTCATAAACACCTTCAATTCTTTCATGTTGAATCAAACTCTTTTTGCTGAAATGGACAAAATCCGCAAACAAGAAGGGGAAAAGTTCCCAGAAACCTATCTTAGTTCTCTTGGGTCTTGAGTTAAAAACTTTCCATGCAATCCTTTACAAAACAAAGAAACACATTTTGTCGATGCAGACAACAACAATACAAACCAGCTGTTCTCCTTCACATCTGTCAAACAATCACCACAATCTTGACCTTTCCTTTCTTGAAACCTAAGCAAACAATAACTGGAAAGGCTAAAAGAAAATATCATAAAGGGTTCCCGATTTGCATTGAAAACTGCACGGAAAATTTTGTGTTTTATTTGTCAAGTGATTCGATGCAAACAAGTGTGACTCATCATCATGATCAGCATCAGCCGGATGGACGGCTAATCAGTCGAGGCGAGAGTCGAGTGCAACAAAGTAAACAAGAAGGGGCGGATCATTAAAATCATTCGATTTGATATCATCTTTCTCTCTGCATATCTTGCCCGTGTTGAAATATTTTTTCGGACTGTACAGGATTCGTGTCAAAAGCAGTTGTCAAGCCGGCAGCTGAGCTGAATATTTAAAAGAACTCTGAACCTGCAGCAGTTGTGTCTTCTGTCTTAGTCTTGGATCGTTCAAAAAACAAGCAAAATGTCGACTTTTCCAGCGTCTTTTTATGTTAACTCGCCACCGTAAGTAATTTTACGAAATTTAATTGTTGTGGTTGGATTTTAATTGACTTCAGGGTTCTTTTTTTTCAATATTGTTTAGACTGGTGGCCACGAGTAGCTTAAACGCTGAGGGTTTTGATGCAGCTGTTGTCATCTCCCCGAGGATTCCTGAGAAAGGTCCTTTCCATGGAGTGCTCAAAACTTTGTCCCATGTGAATATCGGACTGGGGGAGGAAGGCTGTGTGACCATATCGGAGGATGCGCCCGGAAACAGGCTCGTCTACGCCCCGACAGGATCTGTGGATGGGGATTATGACGATGTTAGGGTCTATCAAAATGCAGCCAAGACTGGCATCAAAAGGTGAATTGATGAAGTTAAACAAGAACGCTTTAGTTTAAGAAATGACGCGTGAAGTAATAACATAATTTGTGTTTTGTTGATTTAATTTAAAAGAGCGGTGGCAGCAGGTGCCCGAGCTCCTCTTTTGATTGTGGAGGGTTCTGGAAAGTTTAAAAACGAAGAGCTTGTGGCTCTCTTGGGTGCCCTGGAACAAGCTTACGAGCCGCTGGCTTATCGGGAGGATTTGAAACGTCAAAAAGGGAGTTTGGATAAGATCGGGCTGTTCGGTCAGAACGAGGAGGAGACTGCGAGGATCGTCAAGTTGGCTCAGGACTTGTCTGATGGATTGTAAGTTACGCTCATGTAGGAACTCTTCAAAATGATCCTTTCTATTTGAAAATATTTACTAACTTTGTCTTATGCATTCAGGCTAGTCGCGCGCGATATTGGTGGTGGGGATCCAGAGCGAATGGCGCCCACCCGGGTAGCTGCCTATGTTAAAGAGCTCTTTGTCGGAAGTAACATTTCCGTTGAAATCATCGACGAGGAAGCCCGGTTAGAAAAGGAATTTCCACTTTTTGCCGCTGTGAACCGCGCCGCAAGTGGTAAAATAAATACCAGTAAAAGATTTTCTTTTCTAACCGCACGTTAGTTCAAAACAAAATGATTTGTTTGTTTTAGTTGTTGAGCACCACAAGGGTTCGGTTATCATTTTGACATACAACAGCCCCATCTCGGACGCTTCCAAACGAAACATTTACTTGGTTGGTAAGGGAATCACGTACGACACGGGCGGTGCTGATATCAAAGCTGGAGGGATCATGGCAGGCATGTCACGCGACAAATGCGGAGCAGCTGCAGTCGCCGGCTTTTTCCAGGTGCTTAAGACTCTTCAGCCGAAAAATCTACGAGTCGTGGGCCTTCTCTGTGTAGCACGAAACAGTGTTGGCGAAAACTGTTACGTCGCCGACGAGATTATTACGAGCCGGGCAGGGCTCAGAGTTCGGATTGGGAACACAGACGCTGAAGGTCGGATGGTGATGACAGATCCTCTCTGCTGGGCCAAGGAGGACGCCCTCAAGTACGACAACGTTCACTTGATGACTATTGCGACGCTCACTGGTCACGCCTGCTTGGCTGTAGGGCCATACACAGCTGTCGTCGACAATGGACCCGCCCGCAAGGAAAACTTTTCTGGAAAAGTGCAGAAAGCCGGGGAGGATGTGGGTGACATGATGGACATCAGCTCACTTCGCAAAGAAGACATAAAGTTTTCAAAAAGTAAGCGCAAAAGTACAAAACGACATATATTTAGAAAACATTATAATCCGGCATATTTAAAGTATTCTATGATATGAAACACGTTTTTCGTTTTCTTCTGATTTTCTTAACCGTTGCTGACTTTTTCCTCTCTTTTTGTTTCAGGCAAAGGAGTGGGCGAGGACCTTCTGCAATGCAACAACGCGGCGTCATCTCGCACTCCGAGAGGTCATCAATTCCCTGCCGCGTTCATGATGGAGGCTGCGGGCATCGACAAGTACGACAGCAACTCTGGAAAGCCGCTGAAGTACACTCATTTCGATATTGCTGGAGCGTCTGGGGAGGTTCCGGATACTCCCACAGGTGTGCCAATCCTCGCGCTTTCCAAATATTTCTTTGGGGACCAATTCAAATTCTAAAAATGCTCTAACAAACTCAACTGGGCCATTCCTTTGATTCAAAAATAAAAACCAGAATAATTATATCACGTCTTATCACGAGTAATGCTAATCAAAGAAGAATATTCATAAAATGTTTACTTGAAATCAGAATAAAATTCTAAATAATAGTAACGTATGCAGAATGGCAGTAGAGATTCTTTTGTAAGTGCTTCATTTGGCAGGTAAATTGATAGTGAAGTGTGAAGAACGACGTACCTGCAGTGTAGGCAATTAGCTTCCATTGCTACTGTCAGTTCATAATTCAATATGTTCCGTTTATTATTTATTATTAATGAGCATCACAATTAAAACTACATCACTTACGGCTTATTTGAATAAAGTACTCGTAGAAATTTATCCAGATCCTCCATAGATACATAATATTATGAATCGATACATGCATATAAGTAATCAGTTTTCAGCATATTTTTAGCAGCAATTTTTTTATTATTCATTTGTCCACTTTACCCCTGAGGGCGATTTCTGAAGAGATTGAAACGTTGGTTTTACTTTTTAAGTAAAGTTAAAACTTACACTCGTTGTTACCTTGATACCATTTACAATCGAAACAACCAAAAGGCATAGAATAGATTGTTGGGAAACCTTCGTATGCGATTTTAATGAGCTCTTTCTTATCCACTGAGCCCGACCACTTTTCCGGATTTTCTTCCATCTTCCTCGCAGATTTGAACCGAATTTGTCATTTGTCCATTAGGGTTAACTCGTAGTTTACTGACTAAATCAGCGACAGCGATCACTATGGTGCTTTCCATTTTCACCTAGGTTACTGTCAAACTGACCTGCAAGGTCCCGATTACGATGGCAGTTAGAATCACCTGCCGAACAGCATGAAAAATAAGCTATGTTTGGTGCTACGTTTTTAAATTGAACACAAAAAAAATCTCTGGAGATAAATTCCGGTAGAGAAAATCATGTAGAATGTGATGAAAAATCGAAACAGCCAAGCCTAGTGAACAAGTCTTCGAAAATCGAGTATTGTCAATTATTCCGGCGATCCCTATACGCGTAGATTTTAAGCAAAGTAATCGAATTCTAGTGTACTACTTCATACTTTAATTTGCGGCTCAGTTATATAAACATAGTTTATTTCAGCATTTTTCATCCAAACTCCCTTTACAATATACTTGCAAGTGCATTTTACTGATACGAGCCTGAAAAGAAATCAAATTGATAAGAATGAAGTCATCCATTCCCCGCGAGGATTGACAGTTGCCCTCTGATTATAACGCGCAGTTCAAATGAAGAGGTACTTAGGAGAGTTGGGCGTGAACAAATGATCTATCCATTGTATTGTAGGCTAGACAAAAAAATTCGTCAGAAGTAGGAAAAATACATAGACGAACTATAGGCTACTTTATGGGAAAATGCATGTGATTTAATACGAGGTTATATGCGAGGTAATAAATTGGTTTAACGTATTTCATATAAGGTTATCTTTATTCATTCCGTGCCCACATTATTTTACATTTTAGAGCACACCGATTCACACTTGTGACGCGACTTTACGCAGAACTTCATACAGAAATATGGCAACACTTATCAGATGTCCTAAAAGAAGCACAATAAATATCAGCACAATGCTGCTATTCATTCCTGCTTTACCCTTGTTCGGCTTAGAATTTCGCAGTTGCATTCTAGCCTCAAGAACAAAATTTCGAAGCCTTGCAAACAACCCGGCGGCCCGCGATAGCTCCAATCTGACAAATACCGATGGCGGTACTAAACCCTGGAATGAAGCAACTAGGTCTTGTCGAAATACTGCAGTTTTGCTCACCTGAACGCTGTGGAATTGGTGACCCTTCAACTGATTAGCAAATTGCAAACATTTATATTCAGGCAATATGATTGCTGTCTTGTTGCAGCTGTTCAATTTACGAAACAACGCTGCCTCTTCTAACTTCCTAAAATACCTTGCTTCTTCTACCTTGACTATCTCCTCCCGTAGTATATCAGCAAGGTATGGATGATACTTATGCCTCATTTCATATTTCTCGACATATTGAAAACCATTTCGAGTAGTTTTGGTATTTCACTGAGAATAACTGTATTTTTCAGCAATTCTTTAACTGCTTCTTTAACCTTTACAAGCTTCGTATTGTCATTTACAGCCCTATGAATGGTAGAAACATCTGACTCTAACACAACGTGGCTCCCTAATTGTAAGATATGTCCTTTATTTGCAAGATGATCTGAAATTTTATCTTCTGCTAGGTTCCACTTATCCACTCGTGAAACGTTGTAACTCGGACTGGTTCTTGTAAATACTTCATAATTGTTTTCAGCTAATTCGGAAACGTGGTTATACTGGAAAACAGTTCGAGGAGTCAAAATCTTGAGGAGATTGGAGCTTTTATAAGAACTGCTAATGATCATTGATATGAAGAATGTCAATCCGAAATATATTCTAAAAGTACCATTTTTATTTCTCAAAACCTGGCTACTCTGTTCTAAAACAAATTTAACTGACTCCAAAATTGCAAAGGGGTAGTGGCTTGCCGTGAAATTGAAGTGTACGATAAAAATTTGAATGGAAAGCCATAATAGAACGAGTATCCAGGTAGTGACATCAAAACAACTTACAAGGTCAGCTAAAAGAAGCGCGTTATATTTTTCTTGACCGCAGCTGACAATTTTTAAGGTACTGTACGGATCGCTTACCCTGATATATTCATACTTACTCGACCAGTTGGATGATATCTTGTCAATTTTAACGATGCCAGCATTGATATATTGAATGGAGGGGCCGTGTTGTGCTACAGTGAAGGTGGAATAATTGCCAAGAAAATATACAAGCAAGTTTGCAACAGCCTTGGACCTCAGCGTTCTCGTATTTGATTGTACCAGGCTCGATGGGGAGTTTATATGATACCCGATACCGGCATTTTCAACGTCCAATTCGTCGCCTGGCACTGAAATGTACCATGGAGTTGAGCCTGACAATTGATTATCGGTTAAATGAAGCCATTCTGACATGTTGCGGACATTAATGGAGTTCCAATTTGGAATACTTAGATCCCATACTTGCAAGAGTTTGAAATCTTGTCTTATCCATTGAATACTATTACCGAGGCTACCCCAAACAACGGACGAACTTTCCATATTCCGTTGTTTGCATAACAGCGTAGCTTACTTTCAAGCCATGTACTCGTTGGTTGGCCTGAAGAAGTCGTCTTCGAAGGCCCAATCAAAATGTCAATAGCAGTTGTCAGATAGGAAACCTGTTTTTCCTGAAGCCCGTATAGTCTGCCAAAGTCTAGGCTACATGGGAGGTCTAATGAGAAACTTCGTATAAAACGACGGCCATTGTTTCCGTTTACCCTGAATGCCGTTCGGCGGAAGAATATTTGTAGTCCAATGTCTATTGTAGCCAAGCAATTCCACCGCGTACCTATAACTCCCATTTGAGATACATTTAAAAGACAGTTGTCATCTAAACAGGTGATATATTTCATGGAACCGTTTGCGTACTCAGAATCATTTGCTCTTTGCTGCCATTTGAACTTCATATTCAATGCAGGTTTGTTTTCTTCGGATGTAACAACTGGTTTCAGGCCGAGAATAATTGCTGACACTTGATTTTGTATGGTGTCATGGTTGAAAAAATTTCTTATGATAGCCAAGCAGTGACGGTTCACTAATTGTCCCAGAATGTAGGTCAAACGATCGGAGTATTCATCCGAACTGTAACCTTCCAGAACACGTTTTTGTAGTAGTTCGAACACATTTTCTTGCAAACCGTTTGAAGCCCAAGCGGAACACGGAGATTCCGTTGTGAATTTCCACAAAAGGACAATCGCTAGCTTCATGCAAGGAGCCTTCATGCTTTATCGAGTAAAATTAGGAACACTAGCCTTGCATCGTATGGACGAAATAAGACGATCTTCAATGAGTCGAGGAAAATGTAGTGAGTAATCAATTAGTAAGAGTAAGTAGGAAGGTCCATGAGTGTTTAGCACAAATTATTTTCTTCCAAGTGTTTCGACTAAATTCTTCAGCCTTTTTCAAGGCCAACAATTGTAATCAATTTCCTAAAACTTTTCGAGTTTATTTGAAATATTACACGCGATGTGTTACTTCTAGCTTTTTGAAAATTTCAAGCGTTCTAAAAAGCTTGTAGCTAAAATTTAATCTAATAAAAACTCCATTCTATTAATCAACAACCTTTCAAATTTGTAGAAATTGATTTAATTTCATTTCTACAAAGTGACAAAAGGAAAACACCCCGAGCAGCCTTGAAAACAACGACATATTCATTTATTGAAGACTTTCCCTTAGAGATCCTCGGTTTGATGCACTATTCAGTTAGGGAATGTACATATTCTATGCTTATTCGATTTTAGGAGCTTTTATCGTAATCTTTTTATCGTAATTTAAACATCGTCTCATCAGTTTATCGTAGGGTAGCATTATTATTTTATTGCGCAGCAGTTTATCGCGTAGAACAAACCAAGTACCATCGCCTGGTAGTAGCAACGTTTTAGCAAGATAAGCACCGGCAAACCAGGCACCGTAAATAAACGAAAAGGTTCGACACACGTGGTAAAAGGAGTTACTTGCACCGGATTTAAGCATAAAGTTATCACGCGGCCGGTTGTCATACGCGGTGAAAGGTCTAAGACTAAAGCGTGCGCTAGATTAATGCATAAAGGTACCTCGCTTGGAAGCTTCCAGGCATCAATGACCGGAAGCTGAGTACTCAGGGGGGTATTTACTGGGAATTTGATACATTAGCATCATTCCAGTTCCAACTCTTAATCAGTACTGCCG
Source organism: Akabosia matsudoensis (assembly GCA_019593645.1). Lineage (NCBI taxonomy): Eukaryota > Metazoa > Arthropoda > Collembola > Entomobryomorpha > Paronellidae > Akabosia > Akabosia matsudoensis. The sequence goes on from VICI01004268.1 coordinate 8,197, forward strand.
AAAGCATCCATGAAGCCGATTTCGCAATAGAGTAAACAGCTGTAAAGGTATGTCGAGATTCGGTACGGATAAAAATTCAAGCCAAAAAACCATTTTTTACAAACAAAAACAAATCTAAATCCGTGCCGGAGTGTTCAGGTACTCAGATGCCATATTCCAAATTATTTCCTGTGGTATTCTGGGATCCTGCATCCGATCAGATGTACAAAATTCAGGTATCTTGGTACCCGGTAGTCAAAGAAGACGGCATTCTGTTCTAGAGGATTTACCAAGGACTGAAAACACATGGTACGGGAGTGAAACTCTCTCGCTGATGATGTCTAAGCTTAGTCGAAACCCCCATCGCGATGATATTGTTCTCCGATAAAAAGATTACGATAACAGAGACGGCCACCCTATACTGCTTTAAAATTGATACAAACTTTGGTTCCCAAAAATATCCGTGTTGTTTTGTATCAGTATCAATTCTTCCATATAAAATGCATCTGAAACGGTATTCTTTACCAAGAAAAGAGTTGAGTTCAAGGTCGTTTCTGCAACTATCCAAACACAATAGCTGTAACTGCTGCAGATTACCAATTTCCACATAAAAAGTATTTTGGTTCTCATTCATCGATTATTGACTTGAACGAATGGGTGTCATCGCACACTGCACAATGAATTCGCTCATATTTATCCTCAAAAGCTCCCTGGTAAGATAAAAAGTTAAGTTTTCAAGTAGACGGAAAATCAAACCAGGTCATTTTTTAGATGGTTGTTGCCATTGCTTCTACTTCTCTTGAGAACTCGCAAACAGACTGGATTCTGTCTGAAACCGGGCTGAAATATGTTCAATTTCCGGATCAGTTACAGCTTCGCCTTGAGAGGGATGACAATTTTATGAAGCATTTCAAGAACGTCATGGATCCAGACTTTCATAACAACCGAACTTTCCATCTTTGTCAAAAATTTGTCGAAATTACCAAAGGTTATCCAACAGAGGAAGAGACCAGGGAAAATAATCTACTTACAGGGCCCAGTCCTGAAGATGGCCTAGAATGGGTTTATGAGCCGTTTTTAATGACTAACCTTGTTTACGTTGAGATACAGATTTATCGAATGTTAAAAGACTTTTACATCGATAAGGATCCATCGGAACCACCAACTTTGGCAGTATTCAAGTAAAAGAAAATTCATCAAGCTACTTTTCAACAAACAAGTACCTGATGAACTTTCTTTCCCGCCAGCTACCTTGTAGATATGGACGCCAGCACGATGAGAGTAGTCCGAAACTTTACAAATTTTGAAACATCACTGAAAGAACCATTTTTGTACGTCTCCTCCCATCCCTTGCTCGTCTACCGAATGATTCGCAGATACGCATTGGATTTACAGCCCATTCTAGCTATGATTAACAGATTCCATCCAGGTTGCAAATTTTAAACGAAAGTGAAACCCTGAACTAACGTTTTTGTTTAATTTTAATATTTATAGAGCTCATGTTGAAATTGATCGAGCGTATCAATTCTGAGCAGCTTTTTTTCCAAAGACTGATGACCTATGGGACTCACTCGAAGCTCTGAATCGTTTGCAGAGAGATTCTTTGATTGAAACTGTCAAAGTTACGTAACACATGGACATTCTATTTAAAAAATACATCATTGTATAGTTTATTACTTGCTTTGTTAGCTTGCGAAAGGAGTGTTAGAGCACGTTCACACAAACCTAGAGCTAAACGCCGTTCAGGCCTTGGAAATAGGATGCTATTACACTACCCGGAAAATCTGGGATTTTTCCATCCAATGGATTCAAATAGCGTTGAACACATTTAAACAAGAGGCTCATGTTTACTCAGTTGAAGTGGAGTTTGTCGAGAGAATCTTAAGATCTGTCGTCGATAAAGTAGCTAAACTTTAAAGTACATAAATTTAGTGCAATTAATTTACCCAAGCTATGATTTTATGCAGCACAATGCTGACTACGAACACCGTTTCAACAACATGTGGCACCCAACTGTGTTTGATAAACTTGTCCAGTTGCCATTTCAACCTGAAAAGTATGAAAGCAGACGAGTTGCCTTTCAAAAGCTTGCTGAGGATAGGAGACATATAACCAATTGGAACTGGGCGGTGAAAGTTAATGCGGCGAGGGTTTGTGCAGGGCATAATTTGCAAGTATGTCGCGCCATCAAAAGGAAATTAAACTTATAAATTATCTTAGTAGGTTAATCTAATATTCTCAATTTTATCAGAGTCCTCAAGAAAAAGCTGGACTAAAATGCTGGTTTGAAACGTCCTTAAATCCGTACTGGTTCATTGGTCCTCTGAAAATGGAGCTACTGCATAAGGACCCACCCGTCCACCAAATTTACGATTTTGTAGGGCCCAAAATTATTTCCGAAATGCAAAGTTATGCATCCTCGGGCTTGACACGGTCAGCAGTCATTGACAAAAAAACTGCGTCAATGTATGTCAACAAGAAACGAACTAGTATTCAAACATGGATTTACGAACACCATCCTTCGGGACACTTTATCAAACCACTTTCACCAAAGTTAGAGCTCCTCACAGGACTCCTGGTAAGACCAGAGACGGCAAGTGATGCTTATCAAGTAGCTGCATACGGTGTTGGTGCGCAATACGAAGCTCACGTGGATGCCGTGAGTGATACTATAAAACCTTTCAATATTCTTACTGATTAAGATTAAGACCTATATTTTCATTTACAATTTGTGACGACTAGTTTCAAAACGCCAAACAAATCGAGGAAACTGGTAAGTTATAATAATTAAATGGCGAAATATTGTTGAGATTGCTTGTTCCTTTTTATTCCACAGGCAATCGAATTGCAACCGTAATGGTCTACGTAAGTCTCTGGATAAAAAAGATTCCATATGTAAATTACTGGTCATAGGCGTTTTTCAAAAAGACCATTTTTAGTTGAACGAACCAAGTGTTGGAGGAAGAACAGGTATGGATAGAAAAACAAATAAACCGGTACAACGGAATACCGAAGTAGCGTAAGCCTTGAACAAAACACCTAAAAGTTCATGTCAATCAGACAAAGTATGTTTAAACTACGACTTAAAACGAAACACGGCACCTA
>VICI01004269.1:0-11278 GCA_019593645.1 Akabosia matsudoensis
CGTTGACCTGAAACTGAAATCCAAAATTAACATTCGTAAACCTAAAGCATAAACGAAAAAATGTTTTCATTAAGAAATGAGTATAATGACCAAAGCAATAACAGAAAAAATGTTTCATGGAAAAATGAGTAAGTGTTGTGCGTACATTGTGTTGAGACTTGAAAAACAGTCTCAACTGCCTAATCTGAACAAAATTCAAATGAGCTAATTGTTTGTGCTGGACTGTTCGGTGCTTGCACCTGAAGGGTGTCTTTTGTTTTGGTAGTATCGTTTTCTCATAGATAACATGTTGTCTGTTTTCGGCCGTTGTCCCTTCGCTGGTTCCCTCGACACAATCCAAAAACGCCTTTGAATTAAAAAACAGTTCAATGGTTTCCTATAGCAATATTGAATATTTCATTACATTCACGAGTTTCTCAGCTATTGATGAAGAAATTGAATCTCTATATTCCTTTTCTTCTTCATGAAAACCCTGATTGCATTTTATTCAAGCGTAATAGTTCGTCAAGGCTACCCAGATGTATACTTTTTGTGCATGAATTAGGACAGTAGTAGCTTATTAAAAAAGGACTATAAAATCTTTCTTGGCGCTTGCTCACGTAGTGTCAATTAAACTTTTGTGTTGTCATCAGTAATAGGAGGTCCTTGGATGAGCGTCTCTGTTGCCATTAATGGGCTCCAAGGAAACTTAAGTCCATATAAAATTGCTTGAAAACTTTCACCAAACCCACTACGCTTTAAAATATTTGGAACGACTTTATAGTTTAGTCTATAACTTTGGTGCAAACAAGGCAGGTGCTTCATGCAATAAGAAAGTCAGAAATTTTTTATTCGTGTCAGGCTCTTGCCCTACACAGGCATGTCAATAAATTAAATGGAAATTACCATAAATCCAACAAGACTGTTACACCCTCAGCACTCCGTATACAGATTTGCTGCAGCACGAACTCATATAGACCGCTTGCACGTGGGTACTTTAAATTCTTCTATTATTTAAATTGCCTGTCATTTATTCTTCTGACTCAACCTTCTAGCATTACTCTAGGAAAAGTGGATGGGTGGGAGCAAAAGGGTCTCTTGATATTCAACTTGATCCTCGTTTGCAGTTGTAGCATCTGTAACAACGTACCTGACAGGATTCATCTGACAAATGACTGCTTCAAGTAACAGTTAGTGTGCTCAAATTGTATACTTTTGGATACTATCTTTCTTGTTGGAGTTTGTTTTTAAGATATACCTTTATCTGAAGACAAATTGTATCCAGTATTGGTAATCTAGGAACAAGTTAAAAAATGAACACTACTGAACTGAAACAACCTCAACGCTTAATTTTTGCATCGATAATGAAATTATGTTGAGCGAATAGACGATGAAGCTACTCCCACGGCCAGGCTCAAAGGTCACTTTTGTTTATTAGCTTGTTAAGCAGCAAAGTAGCATTAATTTTGACTCAATATTGTTTTAACAAGTATGGAAAAACAAATATTTACTATTAATTACTGCTGATTGAGTATTCATTCGTCCTACACACCTAATATTCAGGAAGGAATCCTCATCATTTTCTTCTATTTTACCAATGTAGTCAATGTTTACACAAGGGAAATGGAATTATGAGAGCAAACACTTTTTATGATTATCGTCGGTATAAAGTTATATTACAACTTCATCGTAGCCTGTACGCTTTCTCCACCTTTCACCACATCGACAATCCGACATAATAAAAAAGAATAGACGGCCAAGTTACCGTTGGCCTGGTATTTCGTCTCCACAGAGAGAAACCGAAAAGGGAAACAAGTTTGTCTTCCTCTCAGACAGAGGAAGGAGCCTGCACATATTCGGGATTCTGGTATCATCATAAATTCAATTTTACGCTCCACTTGCAATTTATACTGCAGCCAAAAACATAAAATATGAAGTATTTTATCATGCCTTCCTATAATTCATATAAGTAATGTTCAGTGAAGCAGGATTATAGCTGGACCTTTATGTCACCACGCATACCTTTCTGGGCATGTCAGCATCAAAACTGGCAGCGTTCGCTATTTATCATTAAGAATTTAAGAGCAACTGTAATATTTACACAGTTTGGAGGATGTTTAACTAACTCAACCGCTGTGTAGGCAATCTCTTTTTAGCTGTCGAAGTGGCTGCTTCGTTCTCATGTTCTGGTTTTATTACAGTTATAATATTTAGTTTTTCGTGGGATGATGTTCATCTTTAGCGAATATGCCTCTGGCTGTTTTTTTCGTAGAAACTTCCTATAACTATGGTGAGGTAGCAAGTGGCAAAGACGAGTATACGTTACAACTACAACCGCCAAAAGTGACTTAGCCATATCCGACTTCTCGTGTGTGTGTTCACTTTAGATCCCAGTGAAAATAGTTTGCGTCTATCGTTATTTTAGGATTCGGCCTGCTGACGACGAAAAGCAGACAAAAAACATTACAATGATTTCCGCTAGTGAAAACGCATTTCCATGTCCGGACATGTAGCGTTCGCAGAAGATATTTCAACACGGAGAAAGTTTCAAGTTTTATTTTATGCAAATACTGCTGTGTCTCATTATGCATTCATAAGTGAACGTACGAATCCAGTTGTCGAAAATATATTACATAATATAAACTTATATCTCTGTAAAAATAGCTTTTTACCATACATGATGCAAATTTACATGAAAGATGCACGTAATAAAAGCAACCGAATGAGTATGAACATGCTTGGTTTCAGCTGAAATAAGCGTGCGTAATCGAATCTTTAATTTTATTTGCACAAGGAGATTTAACCATTACGTCAACGGTTTTTATCATAATGTGTAAGAAGTACAAAAATGGGCTTTCGATTTTAATACAAGCCTAATGACCGGCAGTAAAATTGAATTGGTAGTATTGCCAGCACATGCTGCTAAAAAACGTCCCTACATGTGATGATCTTAATTTTTGCTCTTTTTCTATGTTTTGATGGCAACATGTTTAAAATATTGCTAGGATGTAAAGACTCTTCCATACTGTTAATACGTCTTTTTACTGGAGCTTACTATATTGTACAGGATCGGGCACAACAAATTGATTTTTTTTCAATATCCAGCGTTCTTTACTACTCACTACACAATTCGCAATCAAAAAGGCATTTTTTTCACATATATTGTTCAAATAGCAAAAATAGCTAAAGTATCGGTCCTGTAAAGATTCAATTTGTAGAAAAAAAAATCTTTTGTAATCCGTCTAGAAAGCTTCAAATATACATTGTGCATTGTCGTTTAATGCTTTATTTGAAGTATTTCTTAGAAATCAAAGTAACGCATAACGGCCTACACCCCAATAGACAATAACATTTTTTTGCACCATAAGGTTCTCCACAGATAATGATTTTACGATTCGTTTCGAATTACCGCACTTATCCTCAAATCGAAAGAAAATCATACAAATAATGCAATCAGTTATAAATTTGTCGACCATTCACTATTTCCGAAGCTCAAACCGCTGTCCAATTTTAACCGCACTCACAATTTCATATGAACACCGTCTTCATCGTTTTAAGCTACCGTTCCGAACGCTTCCCTTTTTTGTTCTCTTTAAAAGATAAATGACGGCAATATCGAAGTTGCTAGAGCATGAGACATGTCATAAACCCACGCGACCTCATGGAACAAATTACAGCAATAAAGTTTAAGCTTGACTATAATGCATTAAAACTATTACGTTAACAGTTTCATATAGACATAAATGTATTCAGACGAATAACGTTTTGTAATCAGAACTCTTTTAGACTCAAATAGTGTATATAACAAGCGATCCACTTGTTCTTTTCAGACAATTCTCCTTCTTCCACTTTCATTAGCGGGAAAAAGACGTTAATGGCGAATAAAACTAAGAATACCACGAATACAGTGGCTCCAGGAAAGAGTTTTATTTATCACTTGTTCTTCTCTCCAATTAAATTCGTACACGTGTTTCGTCCCACCCGCAGACAGAGTATCGATGTGATGTACGTGCATCTGAAAACGTGCGCTAATTACACCTTCCACAAAATTTACAAGACAAGTATACAAGCACGGGTCTCTGCTGATCTCTTTTAAACACTCGTACAACTAGACCAAAACCTATCGTGTTACAGTGTCTACTTTCCCTCGCCAATTTTTCTCATTACTCTTTTCGAAGGATTTTCCTACGTTTTATCCTACTTTTGCTGTTTTTACGAGGACCCCGTAACCAATCCACAGTTTCATTAATGAATGGGTAAAAGGACTTGCTCATTACTCTGGTTTGGAATCATTAAGGGTCGTCAGTTGTACAAGACAAAGAGTTTTTTACCACATACCCTCCCAGTTTTATAGGGAACCCACTAATAATCTAAAATGGGTATAAAGAATTTTAATCATTACGTGAAAAGTAGACGTTTCTATCCTGACAAGAAGAGCAACTTTTATTCCCACCCATTACTACGAAACTTGACAGTTGGTCATTATTTTTGCTGTTGTTCATGGGCTCATTCCGCAGTAAACACATAAACAAGACTATGCCCATTGTCAGATAAAATGGGAGAGGACAGGAATTTCTAAACGAAAAATGGGGCTGCTGCTGCTGCTCCAGCGACAAAGTCAAGAGAAATGGAATGTGTGCTGTAGGACAGCCTTATATATTGTTCTTTTGTGACGGGAAGATGACAAGACCAAGACAGTGTATTTCTCTTTTTCCGTGTTCGTGTTACCCGATTTCACAGATTTTTTTTTACCCTAGTCTTAGAGTTGTTCTGTTGTTGGAAAACTGCCGCTGGCATCTTCCACAATTTATGTATGAGGCAGCAAACTGCCAAGGAAATAGTTTAACACTGGGAAAGAAAAAGAGAAAGCAGACAACATGGTGAACACACTCCCATGCTGTAAATCTTCGGGGAAATGGTCGCAAAATACTACGTAAAGCTGTGATAAGAGAACTTGGATCTGGATCCACTGGAAGAGAAAAAAAAACCTTTGGAGAAATCTTCCGGTACCGTCAGATAAGCATAATAGGCGAAAATGGCATGTCAGAAAAAGAAAGGGAAAACTTGTGATGACGCAGTTTGTCATCGGTATGGGTTCCTAAACGTTTTCTAAAATTGAGTTACCCGTTGCTACATATATTCCTTCTCCCGAGCCCAGACCACAGCTAAATCCGATACCCAATTTTTATTTAAACCTCTATAAAAAGAGAGAGAGAGAGACGAAGAAAGGACGAAAAAAAATCATTGTCGTCTTTGATTTGGTGATCCATTCAAAATAAAAAATGTATAGAATAATACCATCCATATTTCCAACATTTCCATTTATTTTGGTACACGATATTATTTTCCCATTCACATACTGGCCTGCCATTCTCCTTTATGATTTCCGTATGGGTAAGTGTAATAGCAAAAGCTTTAGTTGAAGAGAGCTCAGGGATTGTTAACACACTCGGGTAATCCTTTCAGTGACAAGTTTTTTTGATGATTTTTTTATGTCAACGTAGGAGGAATATTATTAAAGAGAACTGCAACCTACGTGCGTTCTAATTTAGGTGTTAGACTGTGAATAAACCAACACCATAAAATGCAAGTTTACTGCACTCTCACCATTTCCCTTTTGGCAGAAAAATATTGCTGTTCATTATCTGCGCTGACAACGCACGAAAAAAAACGTGTTTCTATGTGAAATGTATGGTATCATCGGGAAGTGAGGACTGTAAGCCCATTCATGAGTTAGGAGCTTTTCTCGTAATATCCGTTTATTGGCAGGCATTCAAGAAAGTTTTTATCGTTCTTCATTTATACTACCTGCGGCACCACCAAGAGATCCCACAATTCTCATCATTTCCGCTTCAATCCTTCAAGTAGAAGTCGTGTTTGTCTGTGCAAGAGCAAATACAACAACGAAAAGCTAGTATCTATTGTGATGATTTCCTACGGAAAGAAAACTCACTCTACCAGATTTTTCATCTTTTTTAGCAACTTCCTAGACTGCTTTCACCACCAGTCTAGCGTACACCGCTGTCGCGTCAGGTCGCCGAGCTGTCTCACTTTGCCCCGAGTGCATGATACAACTCATAACCTTCAGTATCACCATCAACGTCTTACGCAATACACCTCTTTTTGTATAGAAAAGAAACTTGTATTGAATGAAGTGAATGAATACTGTCTGTTTCTCAATTTATCCTTGAGTAGTTTAGTTTCTCAGAAGAGCATTTATATTTTTTCCTCGGTCGCAGGGCTTTGATGGCTGTCTTGGTTGTCATCATTAGTGCTACCCATCAAACTTCAAAAGTGTCATCCAGCCAAGATAAAAAAAGAGAATACGTTGTTGCGTGAGGACTTAATGGAAGTTTTCTCAGTGGAAAATGTGAAAAAAGTACATCCACACGGATGATATTATTACTTAATCGAGCTAAAGAAACTGTCGGTTAAATGGTGAATTTTGTCGGGTAGAATCCATGCATAAACGAAGTGGTGTTTGTAAAGAAAAGGTTGAAAGTGGATCTGCTTTTGTGAGTCGTAAAGGTGGATGTGTTCAGGTTTGTTAAGCAAGAGTTTGATGGGAAAAACGAAGGAATATTGAGACTTTCGCCACAAAGCCTCCTGAGAGAAATCAAGAGCAGTTTGTATCAAAAACGATGAAAAGGTTGCTTTCTCGAGCTAATTAACCGTTCCAGACGGTCTTACTGAGAAATGACAGTAATGAATGAAGTAATGGTCTAAGTTGTAAGTGGGAAAAAGTCTATCAAAGACAAAAGTTAGGAAGCTCTTGTCACTTTTGACTGTGGACAGCTGTAGCCGAAAAAGAGCTTTTACTTCTAGATAGTGAGGGATGAGGTGATAATGGACAGTTCATTGTGTACGAGTTCAATTGATTTACCAAAGTTTTTGATGGTTTAATCACTGTTCAGTGCCAAAATTATGGAGTTTATTTTCACATTTTCGTCGATAAAACTAAAATATTAACGCTGAGGAATATATTCAAACGAGCTCCTCTTCTAACCACCACAAGGAATTTATCCATTATGGACGAGAATACCAAAACTTGGTGTGGCAGCTCGAAAGCCTCATGCAAAGACCGAAGCTCTATTCCAGTTGTCATTGTCTATGAATATACTACGGAACAAGTGAACCTCTACAACAAGGTGAAATGGATAGGAGGAGTTGTCAAAGCTCAGTTTGAAAATCTAGGCCACCTGTAAGTTTCAGAAAGTAAATTGAAATAAAATATATGCATTCTGTTTATATTGCATATATTTTTCTGATTTCTTCCCCAGTACGACTTGGTGGGCTATAGTTTTGGGGCAAGTAATTTCCGTCCTCATGCCGCTGTCTTCATTCGCGACTGTGCAATTTGTTGAGCTCTATCATATTCATATTCCGAACGGTAAATCACTAGAAACATCAATAGAATAATGTTAACTTGAAATAAAATCTGAGCGTCCTTGTCATTGTCGTAAATTGCAGCTCAAAACTTTGTTGTCTACCTGATGCTTGCCGTTGGGTTTACGACTCCCCTGCTATTCCGTCCCGGTGAGCGCAACCTTCTCTCCGTTCTATATACTCGTGGATGGAAGTACGCATTTATCGGATTGATCAGCGTAGAAGCAAATTATTTGATTGTCAAATCCTATCAGTACACTACCTGGATAAGTGTCCATCTTCTAGACTGCTTCGCCATTCCCATTGTGCTCCTATTCTCATGGAGACTTCTCATGATACGCTTCAAAGTACCTCATATATTTGGAGTGTGCGTGTCGCTCGTGGGGATCTCATGCCTTTTACGAGTCAACATGGAAGAGACAATTATGCGACCAAGAATATCTGCAAAAGAAAGATTCCTGGGTGATATGATATGCTTGTCAGGTGCGTTTCTCTGCGGTCTTTCCAACATTGCTGAAGAGCTCCTCGTAAAGACTTTTGACGGAGTAGAGTTTCTAGGAATGATAGGATTATTCGGAAGTATTTTCAGCGGTGTGCAAGCGTAAGTTTACTGTGGCTTTTCTCCTGTCCCTCTCAAATATTGCCTGATAACGAGAATTTAATAATAATTTTATCTACCTTTCACAGGTATATTTTGGAGTACAACGTTATTTGTGAAATCGACTGGGCTCTGAGCTCTTATACAACTCCGTTGTCCCTTTTAATTACTTTCGGTTTCTCGCAACTAGTTACGACCATATTGGCTACAAGTGTGATAAAATATTCAAGTGCAACCTTCCTCAATCTGAGTCTCCTCACGGCAGACTTTTACACGCTCATGTTAGGCGTGTACATTCATCGTATTAAGGTAGAAAACCCCCGAATTCAGGTGTTTTTTATGATTTTCATTTCACGACTAAAGTGCTCATGTTTCTTGGTTTATAGTTCCACGCTCTCTACCTTGTGTCCTACGTACTCGTTTTGTCAGGAGTGATAACGTTTTCGATGAAAAAGACGAGTTTAGGATCCCAAGTGCTCACTTCACTAACAAGAGAGCATACTACTTTACTCGACCTGGAACTAATGGCGTGTACTCCAACAAGCCCTGAAGATCATTCAAATTCCCTCCCGCCGGAATCTGAAAATTGTCGGTTTGAGAGGACAGACTCTTCTAAAAGACTAAAAAGAGTGACATATCGCAAGGTAGACAATATGAACAATATTCAGCATGCATTTGAGATTTGAGTATTTTGAGTTAGTAAAGTAATTTTCACTTGTATACAGGGAATCACTGGAGACATAACTATTACAAAAGAGGAGACCAGTAATTCATGCTAAATGAATAATACATTTGATACTACTATAAAAAAAGAAAACTATTTATTTCTTGAACACTATTTGTGATACTATTGAAAATATGTTCAATAAACAAAGGTTCGCGAGATATGAGAATGAAGAAGTCAGTCTATACGTCGAGAGGTAATGTAGCAGGGATATTTTTGTCTCGAAATTGTTGGCAACTTACTCGGCTGCTTGTCTAATTTCCCCTCGCCGGAACAACACTTATAACTTATAGTACATACTATGGAAATTTTGGATCTTTCCTGACACCTATATCTAGCACTCAAAACTGTAAGGAAGCAACACGAAAAGATTTCGTACTGCAAATTTATGCTTGCTCATCCAATTCACTTTTACACGGCCCCTTCTTTCTTCCTATCCTTTCATGCTAGCAGTATTTTTTTTTCAGTCTAGCCTCACCTCACACGATCCAGGCTTAGATGATATTCGATATTGAAATAAAAAAATACCGAAGAATGGCTGTAATAATTACAGGGATATTAAATGTAACTTCTTTTGACAAAGTCATGATTCATGTCACATTCGGGAGTTAGAAAATCATTGAAGAAATCAAGTTTCATGCATCGATGATGCGATGCTTGATGGTGTGAAATTTTTCGGGCCAAGTGTCCGTAATGAAGTTTTTTGTACCAAGTGTCCGTAAAGAAATTTTTGTGCCAAGTGTCCGTAATAAAGATTTTTATGGCAAGTGTCCGAAATGAATTTTTTATGCTAAGTGTGCTTATGCCTACTGTCCATTGTGCCACAAGTCCGGACACGTACCTAAACATGGGTCCATTACTTGAATTAATAGGTTACACGTGCGTTTTAGTGATAGATTGGTTTTCCTAAGGTAGACGCTCCGTTCGGCATTCTCGCTGACCCTATTTTACATGTTTCTTCGCGTCGCATAGAGTTTGGAAGGTGGTTTGAATGTTACGCTCATGGAGTTTTACTTGTGACTCTTGCATACCTATGCATCAGGTCAAATACGCTCACGGAAGGGCTATATAAGTGGTGCAGGTGGTAAATAGTCGTAGTGACGTTTGTAAGAACAACTGCAAATAGTAATTTGAAATTTGGATAGTATTGCTCGGCAGATTTACCCTCTGTGGATTGGCCCCGGGTTGGATTGATTCTACAGAATATGATCCGTGTGGTTGTATTGATCCTTGACTTTATTCGCACTGGATTAGATTAATCAGGTTTATCCTAACTTTGCATTTTTATCCTATCTAAGGATTGTTCCGCATAAATAAGGAGATGTTCAGGCATTGTTTTTATACATGATATGAAAACTACAAAACAAGAGTCAGTGACCGATCGGCGAACCCAAGATGCAGCAGTACATGGCGAAAGGAACTTCGCAACAATTCCGAAAAATCCAGAGGCTTAACGGAACGCATTCGCTCCGTTGCTGAAAATTTTGACAAACGTGCTAATAAGAAGTATCTTCTATTGCATATAACCTTATACTGTAGTTTTTACTTCATAAATACAAAATGCTTTTTAAACACAGAGCCATATACAGTGCCTTTGCTGAATGAGCTATTTCGTTGGAAATAAACGTTGAAACGCTAGAATTAAGCATTGCATAAGGATACTTGCAGGAATCGGGTAAAATCTACGACCTAATGTGCATACCAAGTTCCAGATTCATAGCATAAACCGTTCAGTGAGGAGATGCAGAGGCCGTAAGTTTCGTCATAAACATGTCCCCTTCACTTTACATTGCAAGCTTCAACTCGTGCGTAACTCGAGTTCGAGCACCCGAATTTGGAACGCAGCAGATTTTCTTTTGCCGTTCGAGTAGCAAATATTTGTACTGAGCATCATTTCCAATAAATAAAAGCCCGTTCGATTTGTTTCCGGCGCCGCCGACAGTGGCTCGAGTTGAGCAAGTTAACTGTTTTCAAAAACAGACAATGTAAAAAGAAATGGTGAGAGAAGAAATCATGAGAAAATCTACCGAACTGTTTTCGGATTTTTTTCTTTCAAAACCATACTCAATATCTAGATTTGGTACTCGAACCGCGACAGAAAAGCGCTGTTTTCACCATTGCGGGTGCTTGAACTCGAGTCACGAGTTTAAGTTGGCAATGTAAAGTAACTGGGGACATGTTTATGGCGTTTTACAACCAACCCCATACCGAAACTTACAAATCCTCAAGCGTCCGAATACATGTTTATGGCGATCCCTGTGCATAAGATCGGAAATCTGAAAGTGCATTAGGTTAATATGGTCGTGCTTCGATCGATAAGATAGAAACAGACCCAGGTCCTGGTGCAGAAGTGAATTGAAAGACGAACGGGCGGACAGCGTTTCAAATCTTTAGATGCTCGTGCTCACAGTAACATAATCGACTTAGGGATTATCTTCGATTTATTTTTCAATAAGAAGAAGAGGTATATTAGAGACTACAATATAAGAGAAAAATCCTGAGACTTTCGGTCGATAAGCGATGATATTTGCATAAAATATCTGTAAGCGTAATCTTTCCTCCAAAATTTTAGAGCCCGGAATGTCGACTTA
>VICI01004270.1:0-11277 GCA_019593645.1 Akabosia matsudoensis
TACATCATTCGTGCAACTTTTTTAAATGGGTTGCTCACAGTAGCTAACGTTAAGTTTCCCTTCTAGAGACATAAATATTCTTTGAAAAATGCATAGTTGCTGACGCTGACCTGCTAAACGGATGCAAAAAAAAAAGTTTTTGAGTTAATTGTTGTTGGATATCAGTCCTATTATCGTACTTGCTATTTTTGGTTAAGTATTCAATAGAGACTGAAAAGTAGGTTTAAAATGCATATTCGAAAGAAGCTACGATTTTTTGGCAGATATTTTGTTGTGGCAGTTGGTTCCTTTATAATTAAATGGCAATTATGCAATTTAAAATGCGCTATGCGGAAAAAGTTGTACAAAGTTTTGTTATTTACAAGTCCACCTGCTATTTAGCCTGCTTAAATTGATTGCCATCGGCTGCTACCTTGGAAATAGCTTCCGATGAGTCGTGCCGTATTCAAAGAGCCGAACCCCAAGGGAGTTTTGAAAACATAGCTCTTTCAGCCCTGACGGCTAAAAACGATACGCGATCCATATATCGCTGCGTGGACAAAAGGGAAAATGACCTGCACTATTTTTACATGTCTTTATGAAAACTTTAGAAAATGGATTACTAAAATATGTCAAAAGGAAGGTGGGCGTGTAATCTGTTTTCCGTCATCATGAAGCTTGATTAAGATTTCAGACCGACATCAGAAGAAGTAACAATTTAGAAAGTACTGAATGCACAACATGATAATCTTGCATTTGCGAATGATAAAGTATTTTGTGACATATACATATCTTTATGAACTTTATGTATTACCAAATATAATTTTACAAACCATCATTTCTCAATGGGACCTACGGATATCCAGACACTCGAATAAAAGACTTCATCAGACATATGAAAAACAAATTAATTTTTTGTGATGGAATGCGCCAACATTTTATAAGTTGCTATAGCGTACTTCAAAATCTCAAGATTCCTCTGTTTTTCTGATAGAGTTATTTTCCTTCGTGCAGAGCCACAAGTGTAATCAAATTTTAGAATACAGACACACAACAATGCACAATACAATAGCAGATAAATTAGAGTAAATCTTTCAAAGCCATTCATCATCACGTTCCTTTGCAAAAAAAGTGCATAAATGAAGAATTAATTAAACACGACTTTTTACCGAGCCGAATCTGTAAGAAATGTTTTATTTTCGAAAGCTTGGAGTGAGTTTCACGAGAATCTTAATATTGGTACGTATTACGTCTCAATATGAAATCAGAGATTTTCATTAATGTCAATTCAATAATGTGCTTCGTCATTAAATAATTTAGAGCATAATCCCATTCTATAATATGGTGCTTGATTATGGAAACATTTATATTGTACCATTGCGCGATGATCTATTCCCGTCTTAAGATTCTGTGCCACATTGTACAAGAATGATTGACAGTAAAAATTTAGGACAAAGTTACTGCAAAAATTACCAGTATGCTTAATTGAAAACGTTATGTTTATGATGAAGACCTGCTTAAGCCTTTAAAATGGCAAGTTTTATACATTATCGTTTGTTGAACGTAAAACTGTTTTCAGTTTTTAGTAAAATTTTGTTTATTTTCAGTTAGTATGCTTTGGGCGATTTTCGTTTTCTGCTCAGCATTTAACAAAATTGACATCTCGTTATGATACACACTGTTGAAAGTAGGGTATGTGGGCTAATTCAGTAATAGGCTGTTAAGCAGTTTACGTGTCATAAAGGCTTCGAGTGACTGTCAACATTCAAATTTACACATTTCATTCATCATTCCATCGCTCTCCTTAACAAGATGACTATCATGGGATTATTCGGAGGGACTCTTTCAATTCTACAAGTGTAGCGACAGTGTTAATTGCACTAACGCGATAAACCCTGTTTACAAAAGCGTCAGGTAATGGTAATGTAAATGAGTAATACGTAGAGAAATCTCAAGACTTGGCTTTTGAACATAAAACCATTGCCCCTGCGGAATATAACAGTCCCTTATCTCAATTAGCTTTTGTTTGGTTAAGTGATTAGTAAAGCCTCCAACAGCGTCAAACAACATTTCGCACCTGAGCACTGACTGAACAGAATATTAACTGACATAATGCTAAAATGAGTTTTTCAGTGAGTTTAAATATAGAAATGTTTATCAATCTCACGCTGAAGACTTAAGTTTGTATCCCTACCAGAAATCGAAAGTTTGCCATTAAGTCTTTGACTTTACTTGTTCTGACGGTCAGCTTCTGTGATGATTTGTGTTACTTCGTGTAGGAGGAAGAAAAGGTGGATATTTGGATGTTTAGCTTGCATGAATTTTCATATGTTTCTACCTAATTCCGTATTATCACAAAGTTAACTTTCACTCCATATTACACAACGTCATCATTTCAAAGAAAACAATAAATGTCAGTGTGCATTCTAGTCAACAAGTTACATAAAAGCAGCATCAAGAATCAAGATAAAACTGAATTATGCGAATTCAGCAGAAAAAAGTTTATAATTTCTTAACAACACACATTTTTATTTGAGTAGAAAGCCTTTTTTTGGATACGGTGAGGTGGTTCACGAATTTTGTCAACGAGATGCAATAATTAGCCACTTTAACGTATACAAAATTGTTGTAACCATGTTCTTCTTCGTCTTTGGCGAATTTTTCTTAAAAGTGACGATTTCCTCAACACTAATTATTACTTGTCACAACTTTGTTAGATAATAAAGGAGTGAGTTTTAAAAATAAATCATGTTTACTAACTGAGGGAAACGAAGCGCGTCCCTCTCCTAAGTATTAATCTTACTTTCAACGAATCTGTCACATTTTTAAATCTTCGTCGAGCAATTGTCTTTGTGATAGTTACTTGAAGTTGAGTAATGAAGGGAAGGTGGATTGGAGTGCAGTTCTGTTTTTAGAAATTGAAAAAAAAACTATGCTATTTTGTTGTGTTCACTTCAGTTTTAATGATCATCTAATAAAATGTTTTTTATATGGCCTTTAATTTTCCATCGAAATTATTTTTCAAGCTGTCAAGAAAACCTAGGATTTTTTCCTTCATTGAGAAAACAAATCTTTTCAGCCTAAATATAACTTGAGTAGGTGTATTCAGTATACGCAAACTGAATAACTAACTGTTGCAATAATATTTGATCAAACTCTTTGCAATTTTAGCGTGCATTGTGACTGCAATAATTTGCAAATGTCTTATAATAGATACCCATGTATGCGTGTCCGTGATTTGGAATTGAATTCGACGGATCGTTAGTTGATATTGTTTGGAAATACATTGTGTGATAGATTTGACATGATTATAGGCGTCTGTTATACCCTGTAATCCATGAAGCTGTGTGTTTGAAATTAGCACCAATTAAATATTTCCATCACGATGGCGAAATAAAAAGGTGCGGAAAATAAATTAGATTTGATGCAGCGTAGCATAGAGGAAAAAAATGTAGCAAGTAAAGGAATTCGTACGTTATATGATGCACTTAATGATCCCAAGAAAATTATGTTTTTAATTATGTTCATCGATGCAACATTGATTTCGTATAAGGCGCAAAGACACATAAACTGGATTACTTGGCCAAACTAGGTCAATTGCAGCAAAGTTGTGTACATGCAGTTATCCAGATATTATTTGGAACATTATTAAAGGGAATTTGAGAAAGCCATTTAGTTTTACCTTTAGGAAAATGCAAATAATATTTCAGAAAAAAACATTGTTTCTTTATGTGTTATTGTTGACTAAAACACTTGTTCATCTTTTTATGAAACATAGATGAATATCTTCAATATTTTCCATTACCAGGAAGTGTACTAGCAAGCCAAAAATGTGACATTGCTTACACATACAGTCTCATCAAGCGTGGGATATTACGTGACTATCGTGACATACGTCCTCCCTATTCATCTTTCCGTTCCATTCATTCAATACAACTTGCGCATTATGGCATCTCCAGAATATTCCTTCCCCTTTCACACTTTAATGTTAAGAAAAGAGCAACAGATGCATTCAGTATGATTCTACATAGCGCAAACCTGTAAATGTTTCAATGATCCCGTCACCCAAGCTGTTCTCAATTTAGCTGTGCTCTAAACTCAAGTCCATTATCAGCTCATTGACAGTTCAAATTTGCATAATTTTAATCATTATGAAATCATTTCCTTACATGAAGTAAAAATACGGTACTGTGAACTCAAAAATACTGTTTAAAATTACAAAATGAAGCTATACTGTCTGTTACTTATTGCTCTATTGGGAGCCGAGCAAACTTTTGCGGTTTTAACCGATTTTTCGTGGAAAAACATGGTAAGTTGTACGAATCATATCCAGCTAGATATATGTCGTACGCAAGAAAATTATCAAGATGATAGTTTGGCTTTCCTGTAGCATGAAAAGGCGTCCAAATGTAATTTTGTAATTTGTTTTTGTAATATCCTTTTTGCAGGATGCGTTCATGACCGGTGATCTAAGATATAGAATGATGAAGAAGATCCCAACTCGTCGGAGGTACTGCGACTGTCATGAAATAGATCCTGCCGACAATTATCCTGTTTGTGCTAGTAACAAAGCATACTATGAAAACGCCTGCTTATTTAAGTGCTCAAAAATGCGGTCTCCACGTAAGTCAAGTTTTTTTTGCAGTAATGTAATTCAAACTGAGCATTTTCTCAAGTACGTGACGGTCTCAAGAAACGATAGCAACCTATTAGTTTGTTTAGTCCTAGGCAAAAATGATTTACTTTTTTGTGGTTTCATCTTGTTTCTCTCTTCTTTTATCTTTTGCGAATGGTGTAGACTTAGAAGTAGCGGACATGGCTGCTTGTGGACCCGAAACATTCAAGGTATTCAAGCAAGGAGAATTCCTTTCTCACTACTGAACACTATCGCACGGCCATCCTCATAAAATCCTTCGTTATTTGCAAGTGAAATACCGTTTTTTTCATCTTGTGATGTGACTATTGTGCGTCCCATTGTAAGAAGCTTGCGTGCAACATGAAAATCTTGGGATGATCATCATAACATAACAATCATGCAATAATCATGACTTAACAATTAGAACTATGTCCGCCATATGTATATATTTTGTCTCAAAACACGGTGTAATAATATGCTTTATAAATAAAACTTTTCTACGATTTGTTTATTTATACCTTTTATGCTTATCTGTGTTTGGCTAATTGCGTGTACGCTTCAAAGTGTAAGTTTTTCCTGGGCGAATCATTCACCATGAAATTGTACTTGAAGCGTACGGAAGGAATATTGACAATGAACCTTTAGTCCTTATCATACACCGGTTTGTTTTCAAAAAGCCTCATCTGTCATCAAATTTGGTGTCTCAAGCAAGTTGTTCATATACTCCACATATTGTTGTAATTTTGTTTCTTGAAACTCAGCTTGCTGCCTGTCGTACGTGTTTGCGTTGTGGGAAACACAGTCAGAACTACGTGCAGTACCAAAAAGGAAACACATCCTAACTACAAAGACACTAATTACATCAAGATTCTACGCTGAATGGTCTCTCAGTATGTCCACTATTTAAACGTCATCAAATTCACGTTTTCATAATTTTGAATAGACGCATCCTCCTCATAACGGTATGGCTACCCTAATTCGTTCAAAAAGGCTGGTTCTGTTATAGCGTCCAAACTTTGAGACGAATCAATCGAGTCACAGCGATCAAGCTCTCCAATAGTTCCTAACAGCCAGTACGTATCCATTTTTCCTTTGCCCTAGAAATAAGAACAGACAATGTCACATTTCATCGCACAGGTGTGCTCATGTTTCACGTATCAATTACCTTTACTTCAATACATCCCCGGTACTCTACGTGAAAGCCGCCTATAATATCAAGCGCCAGCTTCATTTTGTTACTAATATGGATCTTGAGTGCTAAAACATACATTAAATTTACCAATGAAGCATTTTCATATATTTGATTTCAATATGTAGAGCATACGTTCGCCGGTGCTTTCCATTCTCGATGCAGTATTAATTGTGTCCCCAAACAAACAATAGCGTGGCATCTTTGTACCTGTCATATCATACAATAAAGTTTACTTTTTTGTATCAGCCGATGTAAACCTATCCTAATCCCTCAATCACTAGCTAACAAGTAGTGAATTGTGTGTTTTACCGACAACTCCTGCACAGACGGGACCAGTATGTAAACCGATTCGGATTTTCAATTGTTCCGTTGGCCGATGGGGTATTTTAAAAACAGACGCTTGGCGAAGAAGATCAATAGCCATAGTAGAAATTTCAAATGCGTGGAGGTTCCCTAAGGAGTACATCATTGGATGTCACTAAATCCTCTTAATTTATTCTCCTACTTTCACTTACCATTTGGTTTAGGAAGACCACTGGCGACCTAAGGAAAATGTCAATTGTTGAATTCTTCATCTTAAAAGTCAGAATTATAATGTTGAATTGTTGTCTTAAGTAGAATAGTACCATGTATGCGTCTCCTATTGTTTCTACTTTATAAACGTCATATTGCTCAATTCTTGCATCAAAGAGTCGATCTAAGAGTCAATCACGAATCTTAGCATGTTCAATATGCATTCCTCCTAGATGACGTTATTACTAAAACTTACAGACTGCATTTAAAAATGTGACGACTTCAAGTGGAGAGCTCTCTGCGGAAATGGTCGTGAAGCCGACAATGTCACTAAAGTACACCGATGCTTGGTCGTAAATTTGCGCTTGAACTTGTCTCTTTTGCTTCAGCTCCTGGGCCACCGTTGGTGGAAGCATTTGGAAGAGGAGCTTGTCCGACTTCAATTTTTCGAGCCGAAGCTCATCCGCTTTTTGCATCAAATGTTCTGCAAACAATTTGATAGTTGATGTCGCTTTGTGCACCAGCAAGATGATAATCGGGGAAACGAAGAGGACAAGAATGACGATGAAAATAGCGAGAAACGCCTCATTGTTAGCCTCTCTCAAGTTATCGCTCACGGTTTCTCTGTCATAATCAGAGCAGTGGTTAATAAAAATCCATTGTTAACAGGAAAATACATATTAAACATTTCAATTCAAGGAGTTTATACAAAAGAATCATTTTTCATTCAACCACATTTCAATTTGCTAATTAAGGAAACATGGTTTCATAAGGAAAGTAAAAACCTTACTTGATCGTGGTCCTAATCATCCTCTGCAAGTTTCGGATTTCCACCATGAAGCTACTCATGGACTCAAAATAGAAAATGGACTCGTCTATATTTGACGGTTGACGCTCATTCAACAAAATTTTAATCCTCCTAAAACGATAATTTCATTACACGAGAAAACAATTTAAAGAGTGTTTTCACTCAACGCACAAAAGGGATCTGTTTGTACTTTAAATGATGAATGTCTTCCTCGTGCGTAATGGGACAAGTTGCAGCAGTTATTTTTTTTTCTTCTAATAAAGCACGACGCATGCATTCGTAATGCATACAACGTGACATTGCAACAAAAAATGCTTCTATTATTTCATTCATGACGGTTGCGAGGGGGAAATATACCAGATTGTAAAATCATCGAGGAAAAAATACGACCATTGTTCAGACTAAATGTGTAAAATGAAAGGGAGAGAAACTTACAGCTTTTCGAGCGCAGTGAAATTCGCGAGGCTATCAATCAGTCCCTTGTAGTACTGGTTGGCTGTGGACGCCATGTCTAGACTGGTGTTGAGGTACTCGGTTCCGAGAATGTCGTGTTGAATGTACTCAATGTAATTTGGAGGTGTGAGCTCTCCTCCTGCATGTATTAGGCAAATTGGATGATACTTAAATGCGCACACTTTGTGGTGCTATAATTCTCTAAGACTTTTTGGCTATTTTTGGAAAACGTACGCCCGAAATAGTTTATTCCGTAGACAACAGAAATTCCGAAGTTTTCAGCGCTTCGAAGCAGATTTTTATAGGAGACCAGAAATCTGTAGAGGGTTACTTCATTTAACTGATCTTATGATTAGCTGATTGATTTTAGAGATAGAAATGAATAATATGAGCTTGTATTACCTCCATACGTTGGAGTTATTTGCTTCTTTGATTTCATTTGTGAGGAAGTCAAGGAAAACGTGATTGATTTCGGTGTAGTATTCAATTACTTGATAAATGTTGTTTGCATTTGAACCAATTTGAGCTCTAGTAAGACAAAAATTTTCTTCTAAAGACCGGAAGTAGTGCTTCTAAGCCTGAAAATCTTAAATTGTACCTAAATTCTTCTAATCGAGCTTGGAAATGTGCCTTTGACTCGAGCGTTTTACTGGATGGCGTTCCTGGTGCTATGCTTGGCCAATAAACCATTTCCTCAAGGATGCCGTCAGTCGTTGCAAATCGGTCGGTGAGATTAGACCTGCACATGCAAATGAGTATTTAGCGCTTTTGACAATAGGGCATGATGGACAGCTTTGACACATTGACTGTTTCTATGCAACCTCGCAGTAGTGCCATTCAAAAATATGTAAAACGCCAGTTCTGAGCGCTCCCACTGCAGATGAGATATTAATTTGGCAACGTCCCCTGCTATGGCCACTTGCAAGTCAAGCTCTTGTACGTCCGTTTGATAATCAAGCACTGACATGAGTCCGATGATGTTTTGCGTAATCAGTGCGATAATGGGGATGAATGGTAAAACAATCATTTGAACAGTTTGCAAGTTTCGGTGGTGGTGACGAAGTGATGACTCCGCTTGGCTGTGTGAGTCTTCATGTAATTTTGACAAGAAAATAATACATGAAAGGACACATTAATTCACTATTTCAAATAACGAAGACTTCAAATTAGTCACTTATCTTTAGTTAGATCCTCTGAAGTTATTGAATCTGTATGAATGTTTTCCGAATATGAGACAGACTCGGACCCTGGAGTCACTTTTGTACTATGTTTTGCCATGATTCCCAACTTGTCCAAGTTTTGAAGTGCTGATTGTACAAGGAAATAAAATTTAGACTGGGTTTGGTCTTGTTTCGGAGAAAGCATGGTTGATTTGGCGAAACGAATGAAAATTTAATGTAAAACCTATTCCGGGGCAACTTAAGAAGGTTTATAGTAGACTATGAACCAGTGGCAGCGATTGTAAACGGAATCATTGGAAACGGGAAAATAGATACTTTTTTGGACTGGGGCTCAGTATTTCCGGTTTTATGAAATCTGAACTTGAGTGGTTTCGAGGTAACAACTTTGCGCTCGTGAAAACGATAATGCATAAAATGGAATGGATATGGTTACATAAGTATGGATATTAATATTAATTCTTTATTTTGGTCACAATATTACAAAAATAGCTGACATGACTCAGACACAGTATTCACTCTAATATCGTTTCTAATTGTAAATACACAGAGCAAAGAAATAACAATAATAATAATATGGACAAAAGTTTACTAGATTATCTATCCAGTCCACAGATTAGTATGTAATTACTATTGATTAATGTTAAGGTACATTGTAAATGAAATCCGGCGAAGACATGACCCTTCTCGCGTGTAGCTTATACTCATCCATCATGAATAAAACTATTTACACGTGACCAAGTAGAAGTCATCAGGTAAAATTGTTTGAATACCTTCATTTCTATCTCTCAATCTATGTTGTATATACAGTTGTGCTTTTACAGATTTATAAATCACCAAGAAAAGTATTGTTGAGATTGCCAGATTTGTTTCTTTTTTAGTAGTATCCCTACTAATTCACATTTTTAATCCATAAGCTACTTTAATACATTCGTAATCCTCTTCATCCGCCTCGATATCTCATCAAGCATGTTTCTCAAATGGCTTTCTTAACTACCCTCATTCAATCTTATGCTTACTTCGTTTCATTCCTAAGTTCAGAGTTTATATCAATAGTTCCACGCGAAACTATCTGAGCTAGAGGTCACAAATGGTCTACAAATATCTATCACAATAACCCTGTCGTAAAAGTCTAAATAGGCGCAGCCATGAAATGCCATATTGGCTAATATAACTATATATTCCACCAGAGCGAAAATTGTGTATACTCCTTGCTCACAGTAGGTTTCATGTCGGACGTACGTAAACACGAGAAGCCCTGTACAAACAAGTACCAGTTTTGTCAGGATTTTCTTGATTCGAAGACTCTTCGTTTCCATACTGGAAGGACCGCTGGATTTTGCTCTTGCTGACTGGAGAAAGCACTGGAGCACCATGTACACCTCAGATCCTATTAAGAACGTTCCGAAACAAGTTGCGTGGAATGGAAGATTGCTATTCGATGTAATCACGGAGAGGCCGAGCAAGCCTAGTAGTTCTAAAACATGGATTAGCCACGCCAAATTAGCCCAATTATGATAAGACGACGGGCAAATCGTTTCAAAGTAGCGGCAGTACATGGACGCATAGAGAAATAGTCGTGGAGGCGTGTGGAGCACGATACACAACGTCCATATTGCTTGAGATACAGGAAAGTCTCCAATAGCTGCGGACAAGGAGGGCAAGTAGTTGCGGACTTTTCGGTTATCCTCCTTGGCGCAGTCGACGTTCACTGCTGCGTCGTAGTCTGTGATCATTGCCCATACAACAGCAAAGCAGAATGCACCGAATGGAAGCGCCAGAGTGATCTTGATTGCGTGTCGAAATGGAATTCTAAGAACGTGCCAGGGCAACCGAATTGGTCGTAGGGTGGAGGGGGTGAACGAAGAGGTAGAGATATCATCGGAATATTCATCGTGAAGCTCTTCCTCTGCCAGCAAACGATAATCATACGATGAGTTCTTCATTCCATTCATTTTTAATGCTTAAAGGTGCTTATCTTCGTGAAGGAGGTCAGGGTGAGGAGGTTAGGAATTCCAGGTACTTCATATCATGTATTTTCAACTACATACATGCTTACCTGTAATAGTGTAAATCATTGGGTTAATATTGATATTACCAATGCTTTCATTCCAAAGAATAAATCCTTCTAATCTTTCACACAAATGCTTCCCAAATCCAATTATGCAGGAAACCCTTAAACATACTAAGCCACTTAGGTAAAATCACAAATGGAGCTCTTTTGCAAAGAAGATCACCTATGTATGAACACTTTTGACAAATATGACACTAATATGTAATACTAGATAATTATGATTCAAACTAAAGATGGTGTATGAGTGCTCATGCAATTTTAATGAGAATTAATGAAGAAAAAAAAAACAAATTTGCCCAGGAGTGGGATATCACTTAAATAGAAATAAATAAGGAACAAGGGAGCACTATGGAACACCAAAAATGTCTTCTGGAAAGGATACAGTTTTGGATTACACGTACGAAACATATGGTCATGTGCCACATAAGTTTCCATCGACGGATT
>VICI01004271.1:0-11276 GCA_019593645.1 Akabosia matsudoensis
AATATTGTAATTATCAGAATCCTAATCAAATTCTGTCTTATTCGAGCAAAGCATTATTATCTTAGCATCATCGGTGTCAGCATCAGCTTAAATCTGAAAATTCAGGTTTGGCAGCAGCCAACCAGGTTTTGATCGGGAGTTTTCAGTTTTTTGTATTTAGGTACATGAGCATAAGTATGCACGTACACTTTCGGTTTTTTAAAAATGAAAATGTACTTGTCGATGCCCATCTGTGCTCAGGATGGGAACGATAGGAATCAAAGCCTTTGTCGATCTAGTTTTTTCAAACTTTTTCAAATAAAAAGACAAACAAGATTTTTCTTGAAATTTAAGTGAAATAATAGGATCCTTGAAATAAGACTGGTTTCATTCTTGTTTGATTATTGCTTTTGCTATTGAAATATTTGCATATCAGAGTATACATTTCGTGACATTGCTTAGATGAAATCTTGACATCAGTTTACTCTCATCATAATTTTTGCCTTTTCACTTCATTAGCTCGTTTAATTCACTCAACTCGTTGACGCGTCCTAACACAATGTCTTTTATACAAAAGTTCAAAGAGTACTTTTGCACAACAGACGGACAAGTGCGGAAACGTTGAGGCAACCGGTTGACGGGTTCTTTACGTTTTATAGGTAAACTTTGTAAAACAGTTGGAAAGCTGGGGCAAAAAGAGCGTGACCTCGAAGGATAGTTGTGTACTATCTGTTAATTTTTGGCTACATCTCCGATTTTTTTTAAATCCTGCCACGTTCCGCTTTACTTGTATTTTCCTTTTGTTTTCTCTAACATTCAGGGGTCTGGTGCTGTTTTCCTGATTCAACCCTTACCTTGACGAATACAGAGTCTCGTGGTCAGATCATTTGCATTTGAAATGTTTGTTGTTAGGATAATGGTGATGCGAGGATCTTCATCCTGTTGAGGGTGTTGATAAACAACTGTTACTTGATTTCACCTGAAACTCAAGTTATGCAATATGGTGTAGGAAATTTCGTTGGGCTTGTTATTATGCACGTGTTCACGAAGAAGATTTCCAAATCTTATGCGTCATGTCTACTTTTTGTATTTCCCTTAACAATTATGCGTAGTGAACATAAGTTCTGCACACATTCTTAATGATCATCAATGATTATAAAGTACGACGAACATAGCTTTGTGTTTCTTCGCTGATCGGACACACGCCAAATACATAATACTCAATGCATCATGTTAAGGCATCGATCACATCGTATTGTGTGATCAATATTGCATATTTGTATTGTACAGAATATCATAGAATGAAATCCATTATTTCCTTTTCCGTGACATAAACACGTCTACAAGACCTCCAGGGGTGCCCCCTAATTGGAGCGAAGCCGCAAGAATAATCTTTATCCTAAGAGATACATATCATCGATTGCAGCACGTCAATGATCAACTTTAGATACAAACGCCAATCATTTTCTTATGCCTACAGAGATACGTATCGGAACAACAGTGCTCAGCGTGCCAAACTTCTTTTCTATATCGTTTGAGTGAAACTTCCTATACTTATCCATGCAGGTTAACCACAAACCAGCCTTCCGTAAAACAGAGTCTCCTACTCCTTTTCCAGACATCATACCTGCGTTGATCCACGTGAGATACCAGAAAACTTATCAGCAAGCCTTTTTTTCTCTATTTTTTGGGCAGTATTTGGTTATGGTCGTACATCAAGATTATGCTGAATAAGCGAATAGTACCATGCAGCTTTAGCTGATCTACCGAAAAAAACTTACAACTGTTGGCGTTTGCCTTCATTATCCTAGTTTTCATGATAAACGTCTTCGTTAATCATTAATTTTTATCAATAAATACATTTTTCGTAAAAAATGAAAGTGAGTGTCTTATATATTCTCTCTGTAACAGGAGGAAATGCAGCGATTTTTGTTCTGATAATATATTTCCTCAACAGAGTCGTATCTCTTTTATAATAAAGTCAAACCAGTGCATTGGGTTCTTATGAATCTTGAATATCGATTCATTGAATCGATTGAGGAAGCATTTGTCTTTTAGGGATATCATATTACAAGTATTTTACCTGCATAACCTACTCAAATTTGTACGCACGTCATACACCGTGGGGTTACCCCGTGGCTCTCAGATAGGTGGTCTAAAAATCTTGTTTATCTCAACTGGTGAACGAAAGAAAGAGCAATCCTCCAGTTAATTTTAAAATCATCGTAACATTACATCCAAATCAATTCTTTAATCTTGCTCCGCTGCATTAATTTCATTTATTTATTTTTGCATACAAAATGCACTTTCTGTACTGACCATCTATCAAGTACCTTTAATAATAAACACCAAGCGTGTTCAATAATTCCGAAACCAGGCTTCTTGTTCTAATTTTAAGATAAAGGAAAGAATTGTACCAAGCGTTCCCAGTAAACAAAAGCTCTTAAAACTTGTTCTAGTTTTATTTCAATTAAGATGCGGTGATCCAAAATGAATTGCCCGAATTTGACCGATCATTGTCATTGTTAAAAGCGATTTACTAAGTTCTATTTGATTCTGTATCTTCTTCCTAGTAAGACGAAATGTGCACATTTAGATGCGATGCATTGTCTGTTGGCCACCTCAAAGCAAGCCGATATTTGGTTAAAAACCTAAATGAATTATGAGGTCACGCTTTCATTTGATTGTATTAGTTCGTTGGTGGCTTTTAATGTTTATAAAATTAATGGCTCTACCAGAATTGTACGTGGCTTGTTTACGTTCAAGATAATACTACTGCTCCCCTTCGCACAACATACGTACTTCTTCCTACACTATTTTTTCTATCTTGTCCTCACAGAAAAAAAAGAGTAATATACAAGGTAAATATGGTCGGTTTTTTTTCTAATCATATGATTGAACATCCCGTTAGATTACTCCAAATGAGTAACAGTAATTTTACAACTCTTTTTATAGATTTTTTAAGGTGAAAACATTTTAAAAATCAAGTTCAAGCTCAATGAAAGTCTTCCGAACTTATTTTCTGTAAACTTGAGAAAAGGTTAACAATAAAAAGAACAGCAAAATCATCCAACTGCTGTTGTGAATTCATTTATTAAGTAAAAATGATTGATTTCAAGTTCACGCTTTCAAACTTTTTTTCTCCAGAAACAAGCCGTTATTCACTGAAAGCATGTGCGTGAGTAAAACAGTAGCATTAAAAGATCGTTCTTGACGGAAATCATAATCTTAAGTTTAAGATCTCATCGGTTGTATTGTTTCCCATTCAGTGAATAAAAAGTCAAATCATTCAGTTTTTTTGATAACGGGTCTCTTCTCCTAAGTATCCTCAGTGAGTAGCCTGAAACCATTCTTTATCATTTTTTTGTTCTCCTGACACGCAGGAGTAATTCTTAGTGTAAGCTTTAGATTCAAATGACTGACTGATTTTTCCCATTCCTTTTCGGAAAAAAGTTTTTTGTCTAGTCTATGTCCATGTGCATGCATTATTCCAGGGAGAGTAATCATAATCTTGTGTTTCAGTCAAGTCTCATCTTGCGGTAATTTGATGGTGTTGGGATGATGATCTTTCAAAGAAAACAATGCGTTTTATCTATTTGTGGTTACCCATTCTTGTTTTTGGCTGTCAGTAACGGATATTATGAAGGATTTATTGGTAGACAGCTTGCGGTAAAAGTGTTTTTTTTTTCTATTTTCTGACAAAAAAAAAAAAAAAAAACGAAAAAATTTGATTGGAACTGGCCGAAAGCTATTTGAACTACCGAAAGAGGAAAAAAATCAATATCCAATTTTTACTGGATGTATTGCCTGAGCAAAAAATAGTTTACGTGTTCCTACGTCAGCTTTTGAATCTTGCGTGGTTGGTGGTGTACCGCATTGTGGCGGTTCTTCTGGAACGTTGCATTGATAGTGGTGAAGATTTTTCCGGTCATTTTGACATTTGTTCTGTAGTAATTAACGGGATTGCCGCTGATGATTGCGATACGCGGGTGGCGTTTGTGTTTTAAGATGCGTCACGGGCAAATTCCGTGACGATCCAGTTTACATTTTGTAAATTCAAACAATGATATGAAAAATAATGCTGAAATCCAGGTGGGCGGTTGTACGGATAAAAACAGCTCTTTTGTTTACATCCGTACTGCACTTCTGAGACTGCTCATCGTCATGATCATCAGCTCTTGAAACGTGTTTGAAACCTAAGCAGGCCTACAGTTAAGGTCGTTTTGTTGGTGATTCACGCATTTCCTGTGTGTGATCTAATTTTTGTTTTCTTATTAGGTTTTCGCAATCTATGGAGGTTTTATAATTTCGACAATAGAACACCAATCTGCAAATTCAACTAGAGTGTACGCAATTACTTTCTTTCCCACATTCGCATCCTTAACTCATACGCACATTTTTCTTTGTTGCAAAAAACTGTTGTTTTCTTTTTCTTTGTCGTTATAAAACACCTACGCGATGAGAAAAGTACTAGAGCATACTATTCGTAAGCTTGACATATGCTGTTAGCAAAATGAAACATACCTAGTTACATGCATGTTGTGCAATACCATTGTGTACCCTTAGGCAAAGCAAAACTGTCGATTGCAAGTTAATAGTATATCACATCTAACCAGCATCCAAAATTCTCTACATTTTCCTTTTGAAATCGACATTCATTTAGCCATTTGAATTTGAATTTCTCAATTGTTGCATTTGAAAAAGACTGAAGAATTTAGTCGACACGTTGGGAAATAAAACAACTTGTGCTAAACACTCGTGGATCTTCCTCCTTACTCTACTATAAGAAAACGACATTCTAGAAGTTCATTATTTTGTGTTTGTGCAAAATTGACGAAAACACGAAAAACCTTTGTAAAGCATAATCAGAATTCTTGAAAGAAAAATACGAGAGCAAGGCAGCATCTAAAATATGTACTTTGGTTGCAGTTCCGTTTTTACCGTGTATCATATGCATAATTCCATACATTATTTCGAAAACCTGATCATTCATTAGGTGAATTTGAACTTGAGTTGTTCTGAATCAACGAATTTGGGAATAAATGCTGCATGAAACAAACTGAGTTAATGCAAGACAACGTTTACTCCCACATTTGAAGCATAAAAAGGGATCTTCACTCAAAACGAGTTCGTGTTGTGGAAATGTAGTTGCGAGCAACGTGAAAGGGTTCCCATGATAAAGTCTCTAACTAGAAATGGGACGAAGATGATGAAGAAGGTTGCCTTGATGCCCCATCACCCGCCTGTTGTCTGTTCGTCGGCGCACACATTTTGGGATCTGACGTCACATCCGATTTCCGGCCGCACTTACATGCATCCATTGTACTTATTTCGTAGTCCTCGGTGGATATTCTCTATTACGAATAATTTTCCCATTCATACTTCAATAGTTCAGCCAGTCATCCTATAAAATGAGTACAGGTACAGGTTTACAACCTCTCTAAATAAAGGAAGATATAATATATTATAGGACTGATAAGTACAGAAACACAAGTTGTGGCAATTGTTTACAGAAGTTTCTACGCGCAAGTGTGTTCCTTTATTGTGAGAGATAAGGAAGAGCACTTTTACAACTCTGGATTAGTAGCAATCTTTCCTCCTCACAACAGGATGTATTTTATTAAGTCGACTGGTCCCAAGTGTAGTGGCTGCTCGAAAAGTTGCACTCATATTGGAGCGGCAAACTTCCAAGATGTGTCCTATAAACCCACGTAAAGCATTTGCATTATTAATTTCTATTTCTTCTAACAGTAACTTACTTGTTCTGCTACGCTTCACATATTCTTTTTCACAATTTCAAGATGTTGCAATGTTGCAAAGTGAATTACAATCTTGCAAACAAATACTGCTGAATTAGATTTGATTTCATTCAAACACAAACTGGTTAACCTTACTTTACACAAATTTGACACGAGGTTCGATGACTGGGGAGTTATACTGTCTGACCAATCTTGGATAAGTGCTCATAGAATAATTGCGATTCTGAAAAATTATAGATAAAATTGAGATACTATCCATCCAGATATTTTGTGCTATCGTTGAAACACATGTTTATCACATGAACATAACAGCAACATATATGTATATATATTCGTGAAAGCATAAATCATGTCATGTCTATTCAAGACAGCGTCGTATCTTGAAAATTTGATAGTACAACAATATACTTCATGGCTTGCATCTTGACTTAAATATATCTTACTCATTTCGACTCCGACCTTGTTTTAATGACCACGAGTCATCGTGCTTATGAGCTTGAAATGTGGGTGAAGCCGAGTCATCAATTTTTTAAACAAAAATGAAAAACAGGCTTTCTGAAACGGTGGGAATCGCATGAGTTCAGTTATCATGGATAAAAAACCTCTTTCATTTCATGATCACGAAAATAGTATAACTGTGGCTCTTTCTATCTTTCCCTCGTATCTTACCCAGTTTCCGTTGCCTTCGGCGCTGCAGTAACATCAATTAAGTTTAGTAGCAAAAAGTTGTTGCAGGAGCGTGGTTTTGTGCTTGAACAAAGAGAACCCAAAACTCAATGAAAATGACTCATTTTCGTGGGAGTATAAACAGTGGTAAAACATGTAAGAAAATTATTCATTCAAAAAGCAGCTCGGAGGACTGAAGACAAAGGAGAATCACATGCCATTTTTTATTGCAATGACGCACCTGTAAAAATATAATTTAGCGTTTCCGCTTTGGTATAGCTTTAAAAACCTCACGAAGACATTGGGCATTGATTTTTTGTGTTTTTAATAACTCGATCATTTGTGATAATAAAAACATAGCCCAGTATCGTCTCCAAGATAGGTAAATATCTTTACTTATCTTTTGCCGCATCTTGTTTTTAACCCGCCAGTAAGATCGTGTTAGGTTGCAGTATTGGTATGTAAACTCAATGAACTATGATCTATTTTTCTATGATCCTGATAATTGGATTGGCCCTTTCAACAAATACCTTTTGTGCTTCCATTATCGTACAATAATATCTAGCTTCATCTGCATAATGCATTGTCAATAGGCACGCTCGTTATTACACTATTGTTGAAGTTGGCGTGCATAGCCACAAAAGAAAAAATGAAATGCCTGTCATCAACTCTTTTATTCTGAGGCACCGGGTTCCACTAGAAAGCATCTCAAAAGCAAAACGGAATTAGTTAGCAACAAAGGATAATCTTACTAATCCTTTAAGTCCACATGCGTAATAGCGGCTCCAATACAATGAGTCATGCAATGCATGCATAATTAATGCTTGATGATTTTTTTTCACCGACATGATTGGCGTGATATTCGTTTGTCTCTTTTTCGTCTATTCACAACAATCAAAGAGATAAGCGTTATCGTTATCTATCAGTTCCTCTATAGCGTATAATTACAGAATTGTTAGTAATACTGATAAAGTAACAAGATGTATTAAGGATAAACAAACGCAGTATCCCTTACAGTAGCTCTTCGGGATATAGCCCATAATCTAATCTCACGGGAGAAATCTGTTTTGATTACGTGTCTATTACTATCGATTTGAGTATTTGTGTATGTTCTGGTATGTTAGTTGCCACTTATTGCCATTTATCGGCAACATTTCTCAGAGGAGGTATCGGCTGCACACATAG
Source organism: Akabosia matsudoensis (assembly GCA_019593645.1). Taxonomy (NCBI): domain Eukaryota; kingdom Metazoa; phylum Arthropoda; class Collembola; order Entomobryomorpha; family Paronellidae; genus Akabosia; species Akabosia matsudoensis. The sequence continues at coordinate 7,590 of VICI01004271.1, forward strand.
AGTTTACGTGATATAATTTCATGGTCTATTATCCTACAAACGATGCGATGCGTCATAGAACAACGGTAATCCTCCTTTTATGCAGATTAGTTTGTCTTTTGAACTCTTTCCTGAGAGGATCTTCGGTGGTGGCAGGGTCGATTACGTGACGATAAGCCCCTTTATCGATTTTATTATGAAAACATACCTGTGTTTAGATTCAAACATGCCACAACGAATAATGCGTGTTTTTTTTGTATTCAATTGAATATTTAACATATAATCAGCAACTTTGTAAGTATGTTTCCCAGATAAGTTTTACAATTGTAAAAAAAAATGATAAGATCGAAAGGATATTGGTTTATACAGGTAAGTTTTTGTATAAACAAATGAGTGCTGGACAACTGTTACTGATATAATCCGCTTCAGAAATTGTAAAGAAAACGAAGCAACTCCTTTGATTTCGGAAAGGGTGGTATAGACCACCCACCACTCAACACGAGATCTCGGTAAAAAGAAACGGTACTATTCTTGGTTTAATCAAATCAACCTCAGCTGGTTTATCTTACCTAATTAGGATAAGCAATTAGGGCCGGACAGCAAAGAACAATATTATGTGCTAAGTAACTGTATCGTTATCGGCTTCTAAAAATTGGGTTTTCAATGCTCAAGGCAGGGTTGAGGTCAAACTGGTTCTACAATCCAATCATGCACCCTTCATTCAAAATCAATATCGAAAAGTTAACGACTCTGGACAAATGTGCTATAAAAAGATGAATCAATGAGGATTTTAGAACGGACACGGAACTTTCCGATGAATCCGAACCAAGAGATTTACCCTTGTGGATATACACTCCAGGCACTCTGATGGAACGTTCGTCTTATTTCTGATCTACAGAGAATTACATCCACACTTAAAATAAGTTTGAATTATATGACGTGTAAAAATATGGGGTGAAAATGTTGGTGGTGTCACAATAAAAAACACAAATTGACAGGTACCAGAGAAAACGGAGATTATGTCGAAGCCCAACGTATTTAGGATTCGAGGCCGACCTTCCATAGTTGTCGATCTGTGTGGTGTACCAACCTAGATACATAGGACCTTACGTCCAATTACTAACAAACAAGTTTCTGCTTCACACCTTTAAAAAGTTCATGATAGTATCATCGATAGAGCATCGCTTGGTAGAGCCATTAATTTCTTTTGGAAAATCTTATTAGCCACAAGCAAAATAGTTGTGACATCGGCTACACGCTGAGCTTAGTTCCTTAAGGTTTCACTCTGTCGAGAGAACGTAATTCAATGGTTGATAGGAACACCAAACAAAAACCGATGTGTTTTTCATAAAATTATTTCAGGTATTTTTTTAATAGAAGGAGTTTTTGCTCATGAGTTTGTTTATTAATTGTATTACAGCCTTGATAATGCCAGATGTGCTTAATTACTTCGAATTAAGAATTTAGTTTGGGGACAATGCACAAAATTAAGAGCCTCTTTGCCCTTCTCATTTAGAATAGTTTTGTCACATTAGCATTAATTTTATTTTGACCATTATTCTTGGATTACCTTACTCTTACCATTACTCTTACTACACATTTCCCCTAATATTACGCCAAAGCTATTATGAACACCAGATAACGTTTCTTGCAGGCAGGACTTTATTTCATAAACAGCAGTCATTTCATCATACCTTTTCTAGAAAAATTCTTCCTCATTCTTTCATTAAAATAAATTTTCGATCTAAATCTTAGCATCGTTTTACCCATTAAAACTTTTATTATTAGAGATTCATTTTACTTTGTGGCTTTTCGTTAGACAGGGGGACCTTGAAATAATGAATTGTGTAACTATTATTTCTTCTCTTTACATCACATTATGCATACAATCTCTTTTCCTATCAAGAACTTGCACAGGAACACTTTTACTATAAGTAGCCAATGAAAGCAATTATATTATTCGAGCATTATTTTTCCTCTTTAAAATAATTGCTGTTGAGGTAGGTAGGTAGTTGGTAGTTTTTCATAAGATTAAATCGATTCATTCAAAAGAAGGTACATTCTTGAAAGAAACAATGGAATGGGGGAAAGGGCTTCTACAAAGTCTCAGCACAGCTCTTACATCCTTAAAAATTTCCTTTTGTTCTAGCCCATTTGATTTTTATATGCTTCGTGTGATGGATATTATTGAGAAAATTCATTCCCCATTGGAACATTGTATTTGAGCATAATTTTCAATTGAAACCTTCACTCTTGTGATGTTCCCTGGTTGTCGGCTGGTGTGTAAATGGCTGATTTGAGTAAAGACAAGATGACGGGTCTTGCCACTATCTTTCACTCGGTTGTGGTTTAAATTCGTCATTCATTTTCACTCTCAGTTTTATATTAGAACTGACTGAAAGGGAAAATGAAGCCTGAAATGCAAGGAATAATAATTTTTGTTCGTCATTCTCTACCTCACAGAAATTACATTTTGTTGGTAATAATAATTAAAAATGGGAGCTGCCAACACACTTGGTGTTACTCAGCCATGGGTATTTTATTATTTCGTAAAATAATGGACCATATAATCGAATTTTGATGTTTTTCGTGGATGTTCAACGTGGTAGATATTTCACCCACTCTTAAGATGGGACAACCGAAGATACGTAAAATAAGGATTTCAAAAGAAATATTCCTTTTTGATACCCGGTAGTGCATTAAAAGGCATGCTACCAGTGTAAAACTACTACCACCACTAAATGTGGTGAATGTCATTCTTGAAAACTGAGCCTTCGATGAGTTTAATTCATAACCTTACAATTGAATGCAACTAGATGTATCTACAGTTTTAATTGTAATTATCTTTTACTTCTGTTTGTAGAAAATGATTAGCGAGATTTAAAACGCTTATTTCAGATGACTATCATTAATTTAGTAAGCACTTTGGGCATGAGATTCCAGCTAAATCTATAACGCTACAATCTTTCAAACTGTAACAGCAAAAACTGTTCTTGTCTTCTGAAATTACGGGTTTCCCAAACTCTAATTTGCATTTACAATGTGCAGGCTAATAACTACTTAACCCGACAACCCAAAAATTATTACATCCAAAAGTAAAAATGAAACTGAAACAAAAATTGCAACATTGAACACACTACAAAATTCATGGATGACCAAGGGCTACAAAACTATTCATATTCATAAGAGTTATCATGTCTAGTAATTATACACACTTAATTGTATAAATTGTACAAACTTAATTCACTCCCGTCCCAAACTTGTAGAGGTAAACATACGGCAAGTGGTAAACGAATACAAAAACGCAAATATGTATGTGAGAAATAACTGGACGCATTTTTAAATCGTAATTTTCACCACTGTTTTCTTTGCGTAATGCTAAGAAATAAATGTTTATGATTACAGGTACAAAGTATTTTCTTTGCAAATGTAAAGTGCTAAACATCTCATCTTCTTGCTCGACGTTTGTACGACCGTCGCTGTGAAAAGTTATTCGTTTCTTCACAATAAAACAGTACCCAAACACTTATGGGGAGACCTGCGAAAAAACAACAAAATTATTATTGGACTGGGCTACCGTTATCATTGAAGTTTAGAAAATATTTTCAGAAGGAATTGATAACAGACCTATTATACAAAGAGTTTATAATTAAGTGACGGGAAGAAAACTGGATTGACATGTCGCTATGTTGTACAGAAGATTTTTTT
>VICI01004272.1:0-11275 GCA_019593645.1 Akabosia matsudoensis
GGCCTTTATGACCTATGATAAAGCTAAATTTAACGACCATGTCCGTACTCACACCGGAGACAAGCCGTTTCAGTGTCCAACATGTGGAAAGGGCTTCCCCAAAAAGGATTACCTCGCTCAGCACGAGAAACTTCACGTTGAAGCACAAGTTGCCTGCGAGTTGTGCTCGTGTGTCTACAAAAATATCCGGTACTTGAAACGGCATCAACTAAAACATCATCCCTGCATTGTACAAAAGACAAGCTCTGCCGAAATCATCAGAACACACCAAAACCTGAAGAAGGATTCCCTCATCGGTAACTGTCAATTCTCGTGCTTCCGTTAAATTTCACCCGATCGATATTAAATCTTTTCTTGTACGTAGGTCCGCAAATAGCATTTCCGTGTGAACCATGTGGCCATCAATACCGTTATAAGAGCATGCTAGTCGCGCATTTGAAAGGAAAACATAGCATGAAACTGAGCAGTAATGAAGACTATCCACCGATGTGGACTTATCAGGACCACTATGGAGAAGAAGATGCGGCGAGTTACGACCCTCAGCTTAGAGGAAACCAGCCTTTACCATGCAGTCATTAAGACTAGATATTCTTTTTAAATTTGTGCACCATACTGAATAAATGTGATATGATATCAGTATTAGAATACGCTAACTATTTGCTCGACCGCATGATATTTTCCAGAATAATATTTTATTACGGTTAGAGTACAGCAATGTGAAAAAAATAATTCGGTAATGCTTGTACTTATATACAGCAAAAGCTAGTTTCCCTTTTTCTCGTCAACTAATTGCCATCGACCTGTGGAGTAGCGAAGCCAAATGGCAAACAAGTCGATTCCCATCTGAATCCAACTCAGCACCGGAGTAACTTTCGAGCCTTCGATCTCTGTCCAGGTAACGGCCACCTCACCAATTGGAATGCCAACTTTTTGTGCAATGTAAAGGAGCTCGACATCAAACGCCCTATAAAACCAAATCATTTTAGTTTACAGTTTGCGAGTACTTTAATTACTATGATTAATTAATAAATTACCATCTTTCTATGTGCAAACTAGGAAACACTCGTCTTGCAGCTGATCTCGTAAACAGTTTAAAACCGCACTGGGTATCCCTAACTCCCCTCACAGTAAACAGCCAAACCAAAAAATGGAAACCCCACATGAGAAAAGTCCTGAAAAACGACCTCGACGCGATTGAGTCATCCTCTAAATGAGCCCTTGAGCCGCACACAATCCCAATGGGTCCCAACGTTTCCAAACACTGGGTTAATTTCGAAAGGTCAGAAAACTTGGTCGCTCCGTCGGCATCTGCAAACAATATCGACTTTCCCCGACAGCTAAGCACCCCCAATCGAACAGCTCCCCCTTTGCCCCTGTTCTTCTCCAGGTCCAGAAGGCGGATTTTGTTTGTACCGTATTTGGTCACAAATTTATTTGCCACTTGGCCAGTTTTATCTTTGCTCCCGTCGCTCACAATAATAATCTCGTACGAGAACTTTTGCAAACTTTCCAAATATGAGAGACAGTCATCCATCATTGGAGTCACTAAATAAGTATCCCAAATGTCACCTCAGTTAAAACTTTGCAAAAATTTAAACATGGATTTGATTTAGCGCAGTTACATCTGTCTTCCTCATTGTACGCTGGAACAACTACAGATAAGTCCACACTAGCTTCATCTGATAAGCTTGGAAAGAGTTGTTTGTTGCCAGTGGAAGGGTCTACAAAATATTTCTCCGATTCGTAGCGTTTCCACTGGGGATGTTTGTCCTGATTCATTAACAGCATTGCTGATACCTGACAAGAGATTTTAAAAAACAAATTTTAGGTTGTGTATTTTTTATAGATTATTTCAGAGGGGCTTACCAGTAATAACACTAGTATTCCAGCAGCAATTAATGATAGTAAAATTAAGAGCAAATCCATTTTATCGTGATTAAGTTGTCCATATGAAATATTAGATTAAAAGAAGGAGACACCTGATGACGTGCCCGGCTGTCAACAAGCAACAGCACAGCAGCAGCTGATGATGTGGTTCATGCACAACCATCGATGAGTGAACGGTGGGCAATGGCGCATGCATGGGGCTCAGAAATTTAGACAAGCATGAAAAAAATACATGTGCAAAATGCAATTTAATTTTTAATCACAAATACAAGATACAACACAATCTTGTTGCATTTCTTGTGAATTTTTATTTTGTGTTCAAATTTCGCAGGTCTTTACGCATTGTCTGTTGATTGTTTTGTTTTGAACACACTAAAGTCCCATTTTAATCAAAGCTTTAATCTTTACCGCATCGCGTCATCGCGCTTCTGTGCGGACGCTTGAAGGAACACGATGAAGTATGTAATCACCGCATTCAGCAACTGCCATGGAAAGGTAGAAACAGTTTGTAAAGTCCTCAGGTAATGTATTATTGTGAAATCATGGCTACCTACATTTCCAATTAGGGAATATGATATCAGGAACCTGTTGCTTGCCAGAATTCCAAAGGGGGACCTTGCCCCTAACTCCCGTTCCCCAGGTACATCGACCAGGACATCAGATTTTTTCCCCTCGATCCAATCTAATACGAAGGCTATCTGTAATCCATTAAAAATTACATAAAACAAATTTTATTATTTATGGAGCTTCTAGGCAGTTTTCAATTATTTCGTACATTTGTAACGGCCTCTGCTGCCAAGATATACGCCACTATTGTCAAGGCCATCATTCCGACTTGGGCTATGAATTCATCGGAGCGACTTTCCAAGACCGAGTCCAGCTCATTAGTCAAGATGGTCATTGCGTAAACTAGCATCCACGTTGACATGTGACCAAATACTTCACTTATAAGTGTACAAGTTATTCTTACGGGTTTAAGCAATGACCTAACTTGAAGATAACTCTTGTCGGCACATGGTGTCGTAGCCATGTTAGTTGAAATCTTGTCGACTTGATGTTGGGACAGTTTGCGAATGATACATGCTGTCCACCAGACCGTTACCGACGCAGACAAAAACACGTATACCGCCAGGTGTAATGTAGCGACATGATTTAGCAATGAAATAAGTATAAATATAGCAAGTACAGAGTTGAACCCTTTGAATCCAGCCTGATAGTTTCCGGTAAAGATGGGAACATACTCAAAAACTGATTTGTAAAGATTACTGAACGACCATGCTTCTCCTTTGTACAAAGTTCCATGACCAATAATCATACCAAGGCTGTCATGAATTATAATCATTAGATACCATGCACACAAAATCCGACTTAGTCTTAGTGGTGGAAAGTATTTTGGACAAATGGAGGGGCAGATTTTTCGAAATTTGTTGTCTATCTCCAAAGCAACTTCCATGATTTGTTTGATTTTTCCCTGATTAAGCCATAATCCTGCGTGAAAGGCTATCCGAAGGAAGAATACGCTGATGTCAGTTAAAAGTTCGAAATAAAATACGACGTCCCTGTGTGGTTGGGCTTTCATGAGGCTAAACTGTTGGAATGATATCAAGTAACCCCAAATGGAAAAACACAGGCTTACACATTTATGGACTGTATTACTGCCCAAAGTCACCGTCCACCGTTACGCGATGCCTTCTATCAATGTGTATTTTAAATGGACACAGGAGCAAATAGTATCCTAGGTTGATGCAATGAGTAATAATGCTAGATATACTCACAAATTGCTTTTTCATTTTGACTTTTTTTCGCTCCAGGCAGTAACTGGAGAGTTTCAAATTTAGCGGAGAAAAATTTTGCGCATATTCATTTCGTTTTGGATGATTAAGTAAAGTATAAGGTGTGGATACTACTATCAAGTGCAATCAAGTTTATAATTCAATTAATACAATACCCAATTCAATAAACGCCTTTTGTCTTTCTGGACAAGCATTACAATAAGAATTTACTTTGAAATGAAGTGCGACTCGTAAAGGCAAAAAAATATTGATCTATTATACGCTATTACTACTACTTGGACTGCTTTCTATCATCTGAGTGTCCGCCTTAGCTTGTAAGCATATGATGAAATACGTGATTACCGCATTCAGCATCTAATTTTCAGCCAATTTTCAAAAGTATTTTGTTAATTGTCGGAACAGATTAATAATAAAATTACGATTTCTTCAACTTACGGCTCCAATAAGGGAATATGAAATCAGAAATCTATTACTTGCTCTGATCCCAACTGACGATTCCTGACTACAATTATCATGATCCCCCCAAACGACCATCTTCCTCGTCCACATCCTTTTCGTTTTTGTTGCACATTCGAGCAAAAAATCCATCTTGAAATGGAAAGTTTTAAACATTACGCCTGGACACAGCAGCAAAAACTATAAAAAAGACACATTAATCGGGCCGGGCTTACATTGACAACCACTTCTGCAGCAAGAACGCATCCTAAAGTTGTCAAGCTAATCGTTCCAACATCAAGAATGACCTCCAAATAATCTGTCCGAGCTAAAATTTGATCAAGCTGCTTTGCCATGGAGGTGATTGCGTATGCCAGGAGACAAGTCGTCATTTGCCCATATACCTCACTTACGAGTGCACATAGCCGACGTATGTCCCCACAGACCCGTTCAATGGGAGGAAGTCCAGTAATGTCAACAGAAGCAACGGAATATGGTGACACGTCTTCAAAACATTTAAAGCTTTTTCGAGCAATATAAGTGACACACCATGCGGTTGCGGAGGTTGCGATAAATGTGTGCATAGCGAAATACATTGTTGCCATGTTTTCTACAATTGCAATAATTAGCAGCAGAGACACGCTTACGTTGATAAACGTTATGGATTCAATTGGTGAACTGTTAAGGTCATGGTTAAAAACAACTTTATGGGAGTGTCCTACAAGATTTCGGACGGACCAGAATTCCGTAGTAAAACCATTGGTTCCCATACGATGTACTGCGCGACACAAGTCATAGATCCAAGTCAGTAAGTACCAGCCACCCAGACTAAAACTGAAATGTTTAATGTATGCAAAGCAGCCTGTTTTTGGTAGACACTTGTCTAGCTCAACTAAAAGTTGTAAAATGCGTTTAATATCTTCTCGCTTTCGCCACAAAGTGACATGTAGTGCTATTCTAAGAAGAAAATGAGAAATAATCGAGGTCATCTTGAAGTAGTAAAGAGTATCCCTACTTTGTCGCCCGAGTTTTGTAGCGTTTCCCAAGTCTTTCAATATTAACAGGTAGCCTAGTAAGCCAAGTAAGAAGCAGATAATTTTGTGAAATTTGTTACTTTTTAGGGATATTTGGTCGGTTAACTCAGATTTAAAAGCTTTGAACGGACAAACACACAAATAATATGCTACGTTTGTTGACAAAGTGACAAAGTCTAATAAAGTGCTCGGAGAAAATTTCAACTTCATTTTGAATTGGAAATAATGGCAAAACCAGTGTAGGCTATCTGGAATCCCAACTTTTGCATACTACACTTCTGCATAATGGTAGAACGCCCATGAAGGAGAAATGATTTCTTTAAAAACATTTTTTTCCATAATCAAATGTTCTAGTGCACTTGAACTAAAGCAATCGCATTATAGTAATGTCCTGCGCAGTTTATACAAGTTCACCTCTTGGAAAATGCTTTTAGCAATATGAGTTTGACCGCTTGCAAGTACTCTGCAAACAAACTGAAGAGACCTCCCCCTTCAATGGAAATTCATTTGCGATATTTAAGTACGACGACTGGTCTCATTGGCTTGCAGACAAATAATGAAGTATGCGATAACTGCATTGACGACCTGTGACAAGGAATCCATCAAAGACGCAAATAGAAAACTGACTTGTAAATGTTCTGAATGGTTATCTTACAGTTCCAATGAAGGAGTATGATATCAGGCACCGGTTGCTAGCGCGAATCCCAACTAGATCCTCAGGGCCTAGGTCTACACAGTCTTGTATTCTACTTCGCACAGGTCTTGTGTCTCTTTCCCTTCCAAGACAATCTTTTATGAAGGTTGCCTTCAAAATAACAACAAAGAAATAATACTTATAACTTGATATTTTCACAAATTCCCTACGCATTCACTCACATTAACGACAGCTTCCGCTGCAAAAACGTACGCCGAAATGGCCAGAGCCAGAGGGCCAACACTGAAAACCCTCTTCCGGTACCCTTGAATAGCTAACACTGAATCCAGCTGCATCGCCAGAATTGCTACAGCGTAAACCACCATCCACGAAGTGACGTGTCCAAAGACCTCACTCACCAACGTACACAGCCTCCTGACCTCATCGTAAAGAAGTTTAGCCTGATGGTCGAAATCCTTTGCATTATCTGCAACACATTTTGCCAAATGCTTTCGAATGACTAAAGTCGTCAACCAAACGGTGCAGCAAATCGCCGAAAATATATAAAGTGTCAAATACAAAGTCGCCAAATGATTTACAATTGAAATACATGTTAACGGCAAAAACAAATAATTAATTATGTTGAACTCTTCGTCCACGTTGAGTGTACATCCAGTTATGTAAGTATTGTATAAAGACATCGCCAGATTTTTTACCGACCAATGGTCAGAGTTTCCCTTTATCGTACCAAAAGATATGAATAGTGACACTGTTTCATCGGCGAAGCAAGCCATGTAACAGACGCACAGAATCCAGGATATTTTTCTGGAATGACTGGAGAAAAATCCAAACTTCATAGCCCGCTTGTCCAGTAAAAGTTGGATGATTTTTTGAAGCTTTGCAAGATGACGCCATGCGATGGCTTGAAATGAAATCCGAAGGAATAATACGCAAATTCGGGCGGTTAATCCGAAATAAAACAGGGCATCTCTGAACCGGTTTCGTTCGGAGTTGAGCAGAGACTCAATGCGCTGGAAGCACGCTAAATATCCCAAGACGGAAGTAATGACACAAAAGGCTTTTTGCACGGTACAAGTTTTTATTTCTGTTGCTGATCCAGAGACGATTTGGATTTTAAACGGGAATAAACACAAATAGTATGCGACATTCAGACAGATTGATAAAAAGTCGGTCAAGCTTCCAGACTGGAAACGACTTGTGGCGACTACTTCAACCAACATGTCGTAGAGAATGTCCCGGATACGGAGTCGGGTAGCACTGGTCAGTGTCTGAACCCAGCTCTTGAGGATGAGCCTGTTTTAAATCGGTCTAGGAATGAGTGGCTTCGTTACAGTTCCAAGCAAACAAAGGCTTCCAGTTTACAATACTCAACCAAATTGCTTTTCTCTCTAGTTGCCCCGAATCCTACCCTCCCGCAATTCAAACACGTTTTTACTCAATTGCTTTTGTTTACGGCCGAGCGACCTTTTGTTTACATTTGTTCAGCTGGAATCCATTCCATGTTTCATCTTCATCCTGTCTGGCTGCCGTAGGCTGGAGTAGTAGCAGTCATGTAATGGTTCTCCCAAATTATTATTATTTTAAACCAGGGATATTCTCAGATGCCGGTGACAACTGGTAACAGCGCAGCTAGAATGGAAGCTGGAGCTGGATGTGAGGCAGGAGCAGGACCACCAGCGTCGCCTGTCGACTTGAATCCAAATGCGCCCACGTTAGAGGATGAGTACAACGTAGAGAGGGTCCTCGACAGGAGAGTTCACAAAGGAAAGACTTTCTATTTAATTAAGTGGCAAGGATTTTCAGACCAGGTTAGACAAAGTTTCCATTAAGAGTGTTTTGTTTGTGACCATTATTTTTAATTTTTGTGAGGGATAATGCAGTGTGAAATTTTTATGTCTATTTCTTAGGATAATACTTGGGAACCTGAGCAGAATTTGGCGGATTGTCCTCTTTTAATAGTAGATTTTGAGAGACGGCTAAGGGAAACGCTTGAGTTGGCCAGGAAACAACCGGAATTGGCTTGTGAGGTGGATCGTCCTGTACCAGTTGCAAAGCAACCCGACAAGATGAAGACCCCGAAGGACCAATCAAGTAAAATTGGATTTGACAGGGGTCTCCAGGCTCACAAAATTATTGGTGCGACTGATTGCGGGGGAGAGCTGTGCTTTTTGATCAAATGGAAAGGTGAAAATACTAAATACTTTACTGGCTCAGCAAAGATGACCAGCGAAAATCAGTAAAATGACATGGCCATTCTGAATTATAGGCTCGCATTTGAGTGACCTCGTTCCCGCCCGGGAAGCCAACGTCAAGTGCCCGCAAGTGGTTATCAAGTACTACGAAAAGAAAATCAAGTGGAACAGCAGAACGCCTTTAAGGGACATGCTCGATAAAGTATCAGACAAAGATGGGGACTCCAGCAGTTCCGAGGACGAACTTAATGATTCTAAAATCGAAGAAGACGCCATTGCGAGTGGCAACGACGACGAATCCAGTCAAGAAACTTTCACGGGGGATCCTTCTCCTAGAGGAGCTGAGTCTGGGGACGATGGTGACGAAGCTTTGGACAGTCTTGTCCAGGACGACATTCCATCAACAAACGGTTCATCGTCTTCTTCAATGTTCTCAGTTATCCGATCGTAGACGAAAAAGTACAAAAATATCGTGAAGCACACTAAAATTCATGTCGATTTATTCTCTGAAATAAATTTTCTACTATATAACATAACACGCAGATAAATTACGTGATTAATGAGTTCAACAAGTGAAAAAAAAATCCATTTAAATATCTAACGTTTTAAATCATAAAACATTGAGTCCTGAGAAATCACGAATTAATCCAACTATAAATAGTAACCTATAGTCTACAATTATTCAAATTAACAAAAAAAACTCATAATCTAAAATATCGTCATGTCCTTCTCACACGCTAAGCAAGTCTGACTCTTTGTCACAGGCAGTTTCGTCATTTCCAGAGGTAGGCTGTCCTCTCTTCCTGTTGCTCCTCCTGGGAGCCTCATCCTCTCGATCGCTAATTACAACGAACATGCTATCCTCCGAATCCGACTCGTCTTTCGCCACAGTCTTTTTTCCCTGAGAAACTTTGGAACTTTTTGAATGTGATTGCACATGCCTCGTGAATTCCATTGGAGTGGACAGCTTCTGGTGACACTTTGAACAGTCGAAGGCCTTCACATGCATCCCGAGCACATGCATGATCATATCCCGGATAGTTTTCTTTTTTTCCAGATGAAACTCGCAGACGGAACAGGAAAGCTGTCCAGACGACCGGACGTAGTTAACGGGCCGTTCCATAACGGAGATTTCTCGAGTCGTTGCATCAAATTTAACAATGGCTGATGGAGATTTCCCCGCGTTTTTGAGAATAGTGAGGGTTTGTCGAGCTTCGTTTGATTTGTTCCAGGACTTAATGTCCGTTTCGATTTTGGCTAGGTAACGCGGAAGCAGCTCAGATTGGGCGGGGGCAGCAGGTACAATGGCGTCTGAACCGTTTCCGGTCTTTGCTTTGCCGTTTTCTGGCAGCCACAAGTCTTGGTCGTCCTCATCCCAGTTCGAACTCTCACGATTTTCCCCAGTCTTCCTCCCCTTCCGTTTCCCGGCGTGTTCTTCCTTGATGTGGCCCGTGATTTGGTCGAAAATCGATTGAAAGTTGCTTTCCACTTGGCCTGTTCGAAATCCGTCTCCTTTGCATCGTTCACAAACTAACTGCCGCTTGTCTTCGTCGACAATGATCCGGACTCGCTTGTACTTCAACTGCCCCGAGGACGGATCAAAGCAAAGCTTGTCTGGGGCCGCTTGTCCGCTCTCTTCAGCCTCCTTCCGCAAGTAGTCCATGTGACCAATCAGTCCTATCATGACTTTCTGCTTCCACTTGGAACAAGATTCCATGTTTTCGTAAAAGTTAGTTAGCTCGGGAATAGTAGTGCTCACGCTTGAGTCGGATTCCTCGGAGGAACTATCTCCAAAATAAACGATTTTCACAATTTTCTCACGACTTGTGGAGGGGGCAGGAGGCGCCAGTCTTTCCAGTCTTACCGCTGGAATCTCAGATGGATCCAGTTTCTTAATAGGGATACGAGTTGTGCCCAACTTGGGGTCACTTGCCATCATTTTCGCAATTTTGTCCGGTACCACCTCAGATTTAGCAGCTACAAAAAATTAAATTTTTAATTATACCCGCTTTTGACCACAATTTGATGTCAATGAAAAAAAAAAACTTACTTCGAGTGGCCCTCTTGACAGCTGTACGTTCCGGCAGCTGAGTGACGACTTGGCTAGATCCGGGGCTTTCGGTGTGGTCAAAGTAGGTCGGTTTTTTGACAACACGAGAAGAGGTCCTAGTCGGAGGGTTAGTCTTTGCTGGACTTTCAAGCTCGTCTTCTGAAGGGGGAGTAGTGGTGGACGTGACTGGACACGTAATTCCAAAATTAATAAGATCATCCGGTGGGGGCAGCGTGTCTTGAGACATTGTTTCTAGGATAATCTTGTTTGTCACTTTTTCCTTGTACGCCTTCAGTCCTTGGGTAACTGAAATAACCAAAAAAATAATTTATTAACTGACATACTACGTAATTGTTTAACAGATTTAACGTCTTCACTAAATCTTACTTTGGCGGATCCGGTCTTTCCATGAGTTGCCCCCAGTCCGCTCGCTTTTCTGGAGCCCGTCAAACTTATCCATCAGGTTTAGTCGCTTTCGTAGCGTGTTGTCCAGTTCCCTCATCTTGTCGACAGTTTGTTTCTTCAGCTTGACCGCCTCCTTGTACCGCTCCATTCCCTTCTGCTGGACTTGTTGAATGCAGGCAAACTTGTCGAGACACTTGGCACAAGTCTTGTCCACCAAGTCGCCCACATCTTCGTCATCCTTCAACTCGAGAACCTCCTTGAGGACTTCCACCTTCTTTTTCCCCTCGTGAGGAGACACAGTCTGGTCACAGAAACTGCACAAAACCTCGTCCATTGTTGACTAATAAATAATGGTATTTAATGGCGAGCCAAGGACAGCCGGACAGCGTTGTTGTCTTAAGCGTCCGTACCTCGGGAATGCTTTTCTTTGAATGAGTCGAACACAGCTGGTTACGTTCAACCAACGAACAAAAACAAAAACAAGCCAGCTCGGAAAAACGTAGGAGCTTCATTGACCAGTTCCGGCGAAAACGATGACAAGGACGACAATGGCTCCACTAAAATGACTCGTTAACTAGACTCTCATGAATTAGTCAAATGTCACAACCAAATTAATGCAAATGACAACAACGTTCTTTCAAAACTTTTAGCTTTTATTTAATTTAAATGCTTTACTTTTACAAACGTATAAATTGACATATAAAATTGTAAAAAACATGTTTTTTTGTAAGAAATAAACGTATACAAAGTGAAGAAAAGCAGTTTGTGAATATTTAAATTTTGTGCATGTTAACTTTTAAATGGAAATTTGAAGCGGAATGGGA
>VICI01004273.1:0-11274 GCA_019593645.1 Akabosia matsudoensis
AAGCTGTTTTTTGAGGACCCATCAAATGGCTGTTCTTTTTGCATACAAAAACGAGTAACCACAAATTAGAGAATTTAATCGTGCGCATGTGCCATTTTTCAGACGCAAACAATAAGACACTGCCATGATTTACAATCAACGGCGGTACCCGAAATGCGGAACCAGGATTTCCTAGGTAAGGAATGATAACATGAAAAATGGCTTAGTTTTTGAAATAACAACCGAGTATCGATTTGAAATTGAGCCAAACCATCGTTGTCAAGTCTTCAAGAAAGTATTTTTTTTAAAGGGAATGCACCCCCTCCGTCGATTCAATCGAGATTATTTTGAAGTAAATTAAATGGACAATTAATTCAGAATCGCTGGATGGATGTGAATCGGGGAAATGCTTTTTTCTCCGTTTGTTCTCTGAGCCCCTGAGCATCGAACATTCTCAGGCTCAAGTTTGGTTTCCATTCTGCACGGACAATGAACTCTAACAATGCTTCCTTACGCCCAAGATCTCATTTTACAGAAAAGAAAACTTTTCTTGCAACAAGGGAGTACAACATCCGGTTATTTGGATTTTCTTGAATGTTTCAAGGTCTAAAATATCGAAAGTTTTCGCTACTTTTCAAGATTTAAAATCGAATGAATTCTAAGCTAACCGAACCACGAATTCCGTGTGTTCTTTTCGAGCATTTCCCATTTGAAATTATGCAACGAAAGTTTCAAATACGTTCATCAAAACGTTTAATGTTTACTTCGAAAGTTGATGAATGAAGATAAAAGAAGTACAAGACCTTTTTTTTAAAAATACATATTGATTTATTTCGTATATTTATTTAATCTTTTTCTTATGATTTTCTTAATAACGAATATATAAGGTTGTCATCGCTAAAATCAGATAATCAACCTCTTAAAACATAATCATATCACTAGACTGGCTCGCACAGCATTCAAATAAAACAAAACAAAAAAATGATAGCTTTCTCGTGTTTAAGTTGCACAGGGCAGAATGCGATTTCAGTTGCGAAGTTTACGTAAAAATTATTTTGTAGTACGAACAACTCCACCAGTACTACAACCACATACCATTTCGTATTTAGCTTTAATTAGAGTTAACAATAAATATGGCTATTTTGGTAGCATTTCCTGTACAATATAAAACCTTATAAACTTTGAAACGCCAAGTTATACATAATACTACATTAATGTCAGGATTAGCACCTTCAGAGGGGCAGAATGCGATTTCAGTTGCGAAGTTTACGTAAAAATTATTTTGTAGTACGAACAACTCCACCAGTACTACAACCACATACCATTTCGTATTTAGCTTTAATTTAATAAATTATACGTTTTAGTTTGGCTTGCAGTAGTTATCCTCCTGCTATAGAATTATAATACAGCCTTCTTAAAAATATTAAACCACGGCTTTAGACATCTCAAGTACGCCATTTTCAACAATTGTCACATCAGAACTTGATACTCTAACGATAGTAACTCATAAGGAAGCAATAGAATAAGCAAATTTGTCAGCGAATTTCAATTCACGTTGCTTCTAACTAATTAGGAAACCGTTATGTAGTTTTTCCATAAAAGTACAAGATGGTATTTGCTGGAAACGATCGTTTTTTAAATTGTAACTTAACAGTAATAAGCGTAAATAAATAACATTTAAAAAATCGACGTGCCTTGATTGGCTAGGCAATTATTTTTTTGTAGGTACAAAACTTATCCATAATCCTCCACAAAATGTACTTAAAATAGCATTTTTTCAGCCAGTGCAACACTTATGAAAAAGTTTCGCTACTGGTTTATCTCGGGGTCGAGAAGAGGGAATGACAAGAATGGATTTGAATGGCAAAAATGCACTTGAAGGTAAATTATGAGTCAACCACACAGGGAAATTCAGACATCTGTCGACGATACACATCCTCTAAGTGTGTTCACTTCAGTTCTCTGATATGATTTTCTTGTTAATTCGTTTGCTTTTCTGAAGTATTAATCTTTCATCAAGTGTTTTTTAAAGAAACAAAAAATCGCAGTTTCAAAACAAAAAACAAAATAAAATTGAATGTATATGGAACGTCTTTGAATCCTAGAAACAGATCAGTTGAAGTGAAGTGAATGTAAGAAAAACAAATTTAAAGAAGAATGCATTAAACAACTTTATAAAATTTGTAAGTAAATCTTTACTTAAGATTAACTAGTTTGAAATAGCTTGATAAACTTTAAATAAATTAGGTGTAGGAATCCACCTTATTTTTTCTATTCTTATATGCATACATAGATATTAATGTACATTAATTGGATCTATACAAGATTTGTTAATACAAGTTTTACCTTAGAAATTTACTTTAAAGACGGAACATTTGAAGAATTCATAATTTCTAAGGACGCCAGGTTTTTCATTTAAAATACATGAAGACATGTCAGTTTCCAAACCCTTCCAATTACAATCGCAATTTTTTATGTCGCCGTGTTGACATATGAACAGTTTGTCAATCTAAAAAAGCAGTAAACAGTTGCATAGACAATAAAATCTTTATTTTTCGCGCTGTACTTTTTCAGCTACTTTGATAAAACTTTCGGCAATAGCTATATGGGATGTAGGAAGGAATCTAGCGAAATAATTTCTCTCGGTTTAATTTCTACTTTATAAAAACGTCATCATAGAGTTAACAATAAATATGGCTATTTTGGTAGCATTTCCTGTACAATATAAAACCTTATAAACTTTGAAACGCCAAGTTATACATAATACTACATTAATGTCAGGATTAGCACCTTCAGAGAAATGACAACATTCACAACACAAAATGACGCGGATAAGGAGAATAAACGAATGGATTTGCATATTGTGCTGACGATGGAATGATTTTGAAAAAAAAAAATGTCTGACTTCCAAAGAATTTCTTTTTATCAGTTCAACGGCTCAGCCTGGTTGACTAACGCGATTAGATTGTATGGCTTCATGCAACTCAATCCTGTCATTTTGCTTTCTCCTCCTGGCTTTCAACTTTCTTTGCTCGTTTGGAGGTTTTAACTTAACATACGTACAATCTTGTCAAACATCTTTACTTAAAAAATTGTTCACTCATTATGCTTACGGCTAATTTTGTAACCTAATTGGCATCCGAATGTAATTTTTGATTGAATCAGCAGTTTTTTGCGTTTACGCCTCGTCCAGTAGAAAAAATTATGCGTATTCACGTGTTGCACTGTTGCACATGACTTTTCAAAATAGTAACCGACATTAATTCAGTGAGATTCGCCCGGCCTAGGATAACCGGGGAGACAGAGGGCATTTACACTCAAATAAAGGTATTACGAAGAAGCAAAATAAAAACAACAAAATATGTATGAGTAACATGTAACATAATTTATAAATGCCATGCGTTAAGATGATTGCTTCTCGTTACTTAAAAATTTGGATCCGGTTATTCTCAAAGTAGAGACTACTCATTTTGTAGTGTTACGGAGGAAATCACTACCGTAAGAAATTGATTTGATAAAAACAGGAAACGTCAACTGCTTAATTTCTAAAGTCAATCATGGCACATGTAAAAAATGACTACAAAAATCGCGCTCAGTATTTGTATAGTAGTTGTCAATAGGAATATGCAGTAGCTCGCAGAGAATTTAAAAAACCTTGAACTTTTAGTGCTCTTGTAATACAACTTGGAATCAAAATTTGTTTCGTGGAACTCTTGAGACAAGCCGACGAAATTAACGTTTAGTAAAATGCGTATCGGTAGTCGATCTTAGTGTAAATCCTAATTATTCTTAACTACCTACGCACACTCCATAAACCAGTTTAAACTCCTGTCAGTACGAGATGTAAAGCTTGTTTTTTAGTTTCGATTGTCAGTCATGAAAGGTTTCGTTTCTGTATGACGTACACATACTTCGAACTGTGCTAATCGTAAGTACAAACTAGTATTTAGTAAACCTCGCCTGCATCAGGGTGCAATAAAAACTTGTCCGGTAATATGAAAAGAGGCAGTCAACCGCGTTTCATAAGGGTTTGTATCAATTCAACGGATATTGATATTTTTGATTAAATTTGCTTTGAAAAACTTATACTCGAAAGCCTGTATCGGGAGTTGAAGTTTTTGGTCGGATTAAATTTAGCAGCATTCGAGAAGTTAATGTTTGACAGGGCGTTTTTTAAGTAATCCACTGAGAGCACCAGTTGAGAATTTTCTGATGGGTTGAGGCTGCGAAGAACTCATGGCGATAGCTGAGAGGGACAAGTCAACGACGGATGCAGCAGCGATCGCAGTGGCCGTATTTCAGGACAACGGTTCAGCTATGATCTCGACGTAGTTCTCGGGAATCAATCCCGTTTTCCCTCGTAGCGTTCCTTCCAGCCAACCCGGCTCACACGAAGGTCTCACTGAAAATGTGAACACAGTGCGTCAGTGCAGAAAATGATTTCTGTAAGAATTTCATATAATGGCACTTATTTGTTCTTACCATTCAGTATGATCTCGTTTGGTTCGAAAGAAAGCTCGCCGTCATGCTCACCAACGCAAGAGTACAGCGTTCGCGCACATTTACTAGATAAATAGAAAAATATTGCATGAAATTTGTGACGAAATGCTACAAAGAAATATATAATTGAACCAGTAAACTTCGTACGAAAAATCTTGTTTGCTTAGCGTCGCACTGATGCCTGGTGAACCAGTAAAGCCCTTAACTGCAGCAATTCTTGATCTACTTCCGTAATCCCGCCCATTACTGAGAGGATGCTCAGGTGGAGGCTGATACGGAGGTGGCTGGGGTGGATGACCAACAAGCCCGACTGTAACCTGATGATGTCCAGGCCATGAAGCAACTGATTCAGAGCTGCTGCTGCTATTTGACGTACCTCGATCTACAAGAACAAAATCTCAAATTAATTAAATCCGATGACTGAAAGTACAGCTTTGTGTGCAAAGGAACATAAAAGAGCAATGAAAATAGACAAGAAAACTAAAGAAAAAAGGCATAGAAATTTGGTAGAGAAAAAAAGTGTGTCACTCCACTGACCATTGGTGTGGTTCAAGGAGAGTTGAGAATAACTGTTTTCTTTAGTGTCTACAACGAGATTTGTGGGAAGCGTGTGACCAGAAGAAGTAGGAGAAGGATTGACTACATTAGTGCCTCCACTAGAACCACCGTTCGTACCCGCTCTAGTAACGCAATTGACGTGAGGGTGGTGCTGTTGTTGAGACGACGAAGAGCGACTACTACTACCCTCCCTTGTTAATAGAACGGCTCCATTATCCCTCTCAGGTATAATGGAGGAATGTGAGCCTACACTGTAAGAGAGGTGAGGAGGAAGAGGCTCACCACTGCTTTGGTTTGACGAGCTCGAGTGTGAGCTGGAGTGTAGAGAGTTGACAGTCGCCGTCGAATGGTACATTCCAACCCCGCTACTACTTACTCCACCTCCACCACCTGAGCTGCTTGATGACTGTATGTTGTCCCACGACGATCGCATTTGACCTTCGTTGTAAGACGTAACAACCGCCTAAACAACAAATTCAAGAAAATATTAGCTCCACCGAACAATTAGCATTTTTTTGGGGGGAGGGATCTGGACTCACATGTTTTACAGGACTAGTATTTGGACGGTGATTGACCGGTACATTATGAACTTGTGGACTTAGTTCTTTTGGTAGCTCACTCGGTGGAGGTTTACTGTTGAAGATCTATACACAGACGAAATGACGAGCATATTAGCTCACTCATTACAAAAATAATATTTCCTTGAGGACAGAAGAGTTAAAAAACATACCAGTTCAGCGTTTTCAATGAGAATCTCAACAACGACATTGGAAAACTTAATATCCATGATAGCAGCAACACTTTCCTCCTCTGGACGCAACAGCGTTGGTCCGAAACAAACTCCAATGTTGCTAACAGTCATTTTGTTTTTGTCGCATTTGGCTGACACCCTACATCAATCAGAAGAAAACAATACAAGTAGATTAACAATGCACCCCATTACAACATGTAGCTCAACAGTTCGGAATGACATACCTTTGCAAATGCATTATCAGCATTTCTAGGACACGGTAATTGGCAGGGGGTAGTCGATGCACAAGCGTGTGCACATCAGTTGTTCTTTGTACTCTCGTCTCTTGTTCTAGTCATTCAAGAATTAAAAATCATTTTGAATTCCTAAAGGCAGAATGAGTTGTTAATAAATGTATGATTGACTCACTGGCAGCTGCAATAAATGCTTCATGATATCTAAATGTCATAACTGGTTCGGGCAGGTTGCGAAAGTAGGTTTTGACCGCACTCGTTATAGTTTTGGTTTCCCATTCTAGTCTGTCGCTTAAATTGAGTTTCTCTACTTTGCGGCGATCAAGACCCTGTTGGAGTAGCTTCGTAACTTTGGAGCACACTCCAACCAGGCGATACAGCCCTTGCTCTTCCAACCCGCGAGACTCTAGCTCGGAGATGCAATCTTGCACAAAGTTGTGCCCAAAGTCGTCGAGCGTCGTCTCTTCTGATTTAGGAACCTTTCCTGGCGGGCCGTATGTCGGTTCCCTACCGTCCATTGCGTCCAGCCACAAGCGCCGATCTTCCTCAGAGAGAGCTTGCAGTGTGTAAACAACGCCGGGCTTGTTATCGGACGTGAGGTCGAAACAGAATCTTTTTTCAATTGAGTCTGACATTCTCCGTGTGCATGACTTCAAAATGATTTCGTCCGTTCCGGTGATTTTACCAGAGATCTGATTGTAAGCAATCATCGTGAATTTCCTGTGTGCTTTCTCGTACATACAGTAATGCTTCACCCAGCTACTGCCCAGAGCCTCTATAGATTTTTAAAAAAATGAAAAATACAGAGATAATAAATAATGTGTGTCACAATTCAAGCTTACGTATGTGCATTAGCTAGTCGCTTAAAAAGTTTGTATGCCTTACTCTTTTCCATGAGGTATAGGTATCCTTGACGCGCAAAGTTTCTATCCAGGCCTCCTGGGTCCTTCTGCAATTTAAAAGATTAAGGCAAAAATTACAAAAAATGCCTTTAACCACAGTCGAAGAAAAAAAATAGCCTTGAAAATTGCTCTCCCACTGTGAAAACAGGAAATCTGGATCATTTCTTGGAAAATACTTACCGACTTGCGAATTTCTAACATTTTGTTCATGAGGGATTTGGTTTGATCCCGAGCAGTCTCAAAATTTTCTCGTGTCTGAAAGGAAAAGACAAAACTTGTTGTTAACAATCCCAACCAAATCGTAGCACACAATTTTAAATGCTCTGTCAAAATTATGAATTGGTTTAAAAAATAATTACTCTTTCAGACTGATCCGATCTCATGTTTCGCTGTGACGAAAATCTTACTAACCTCCCCCAGACTGAATGCCTTGAAGACATTTTTAGGGTTATTATCTGTTCAGACCTATTCTAATTCTTCTCCAAGAGACAACTGAACAATGAAATTTCTCAAGTTGCCTTCTTATAAGCATGCAACGTTGCTTCCAAGCAATAGCACGTCCTTAAGGTAAAACATCCTTTCTTTTATTTAGCAAACCTACTTACAGCTTTCTCCGTGTTCTCGCGATAGCCTTCTTAGTAAAATTTGTCTTAGTATAGCTAGCTGCGTGAACAATCCATGTAAAATGGTGTGTTTTTACGCTTTGTGCAGTAGACCTTACTAATAACTACAATTTCAGAAATTAGGTAGTGGATTGTTCCTTGATCGTTCATTTCGTTTTGAATTCTCATTTATAAAAATCAATTTCATTTAAGCTGAGTACAGTTGCTATGGTCGTCCCGATCCCGTGACCGGGTAAAGTTTCAAAGAAAATTATTACAATAATAAAAACTTACATTTTGTATTCTTTTCTGAAGATCTGTCATGTACGGTTTGAAGTCGGTTGCTACTTCGTGACCCTGGTGATAGAATGTCAGCCAACTGTACATAAACCCAAGGAGCTGTGGAAGGAACAAAAAAGAAAATCAAAACACTGTGTAATAATGACAAAATTGGTACAAAACGTACCGGACAAACAAAGCAAAATGAATTTGATACAATGAGCATCTATTCAGGCACTTTTTTACAATAAAAAATTGTATGTTGTTCCCTGTCAATGCCATTATATTATTTTTATAACAACGATTTCCATGTCGCTGGTTCATATGAACTCAGTTACAGAAGTTTAAGTAATTCATGTTTACATCTAGAAAATGTTTTAGGGACGTTAAAATAAGAGTTAGCTCTTGAATTCAGTTTCTACTGCGCATATTTCGGTGGTCGTTGATATGAAAATTTGTTCAAAATCGCCCAAAAAATACTCCAGTCCCAATTTGTTATTCGCTAATTTTAATCGCAGTTCTACAAATTGAAATTCTTTCAACTTTCCAAGTAGACAACTATTGGCAAAACATATTTCTCAAGCTGCAACCTTTACACATTTGGAAGCAATTTTTACGCGAGAGAAAAATGTGCGAAAACACTTGAGCGTGGTCTGAAAAGCTTTGATTTTGTAACTCTCCTCATTATGAGCACAAAAGAACTTGAAACCTCTTCTCCTGCCCACGTAACGTGCCTAACAATAGTACCTAATTCTGTCATTAACTTTGTTCTCTTAGTCGTCTAGAGTTTGTTTTCTCCATTTCCTGTACAGGAAAATGTCCTTCATTTTCCCTGCGCCTGTCAATCGTTCAAACCTGTTTTGACCTCTCAAGACTGTTTCAACGTAAAATAATTAGGACATAACATAATACTTTGTTATTGGACAGATTGCCAAATCACTCTAATCAATATGAAGGGCTGTTTCAAATGGAATTACAAAAAATGCTACAAAGTAAAAAAGACAATTTTTGTGTCTAGAAATACGCTACTTACCGTTTCCACAAACTCGTATTTCTTGCACTCTTGTACTTCTTGTAGGAGGAAAACATACTTTAGGCTCGCTTGGCAGAAATGACGCTGTTCCATCTCGAGGGAGGCATCCGCCTGTTTAAAAAATTCAGAAAAATAAAATAAAGTAAAAACTGTATAAAAATTAAAATATAAATAATATGCTTACTAAATTTAGATTTCGTATCATTTGTATCCTACAACTTACAACTGGAAACGATATGGGAACATGATGCAAAATATTAATAATATTGAATTAAAAGTACTCTCTTGGTCTGCACTTCGATTTTAGAGTGAACAGGTCAACATTTTTCAAATATTGGTAACTATGAAAAAACAAGCGACTCTGGAAAGGTGGAAAGTTGTCTTATCTGTGAAGAAACCGACCAGAAATGCAACTGAGAGAATGAGTGAAGTACAGGTCAAGATTTTGGTTTGCTTATGAACAAATGTTGGTGACGCAATCAGTAAAGATTAGAAGCATGAATGATATTTCCAGTAAAAATGTTCAGCATTAGAGATTGCGTATCAATTTTAATCCTAACAGACTATGTGAACCTAGTTGAAAACATGTTAGGGTACGGCATTTATTCGTGATATTTTGTCTTTGCAAGACTACCTGCAAAAATTCAGCAAAACGACAAGAAAACATACTACTATTTCCAATTCCATGTGTCATGTCAGCCAAAACACAAGTTTTCACAAAATTTTAACTACTTTACATTTTTTCGTTGATTCATATTGTGTATGATTTATTGAGAACAATTCCAAGACAAATCTACGAAAAGGCTACTAATATTACAACTCTGAAGGCATTTATTGGCGACACAATACCTTTGAAAAATAATATCACTTGCATGGACGTCTCGTGATGCGTTCACTTTGGTAGATTAAATTTGTGACCAAAGGAAAAATCCCTGTCATAGAATAGATAACATGCTGCATGAAAAGGAAGTCCTACTTAGCACTCGATGTGTTGGTCCATGAACAAGGTATACACCTGAAAGCATTGAGATAGAGCAGTGCCTAGGTGCGATAATTGCTGACACGATGACTTGTACCGTGTTATACAACTATGAAGAAACAAAGTCATTTTTTCCTACTTCAAATTGCATTCCTAGTTGAAGTTTTGTCATCAACCAGACGAATTGGACAGTTGATACGTACAAGATTGAAAGAAACACGAAAGACGATCAGGATGAAATGAATCCCTGCATAAAAAGTTTCTTACTCGAAAATACGTTCATGCTTGACGATCGTGCAGTGTTGTTTTGATTTTTGTTTCATCTCAAAAGACGCAAGACCTATGAATACCTACAAAGGTAAACCATAACCTAAAATATTTATCACGAGAAGAGCACAGGCACAAATCATATTTTTAGGTGTCCGAGAACCATTTGAATCATATTTGGATAGTATTTCATTCCTGAATGTGAAACCCATCTAAGTCTTCGGAAAATTAGGTGCATTGTATTTGATACCCATATACGAATTAAATTTCAGAAAAAATCAAATCAACATCATTTCAAGTTCTATTTGTCCAGTTTTCGTTGAACCTTAGGTGCATAGGTATGCTGCAGCCTTCAAGACGAGCAGATAAACAATGTATCTAACGGTCAATGATTTTCGCCAACACAAACAACAAAATTGGTTTACGCAGGAAGTTAGGGTTTAATTTCAGTAAACAGACGTACCTGAACTGCGATCTCATTCCTTCTTGTTTGAATTGTATGTACATAAAGACCACGTCTGGCAAAAACACGTAAACTACTAACGTTTCAACTTCATCACAGGCCCTTTTTTCCAGATCGCGAAAGGGTTGCAGTCACTTGAATATTATTAAGCACAACATATACAGAGTGAAAGTGTCGTTTGTGTCATGGTCATAACGTGAAAACACTGCATATAGACAGCAGCAGCAGTGTTTCAGAAATGTATTTGTGTTATGGAGACGAGCTCATTTCTAAATTGGTAAAAGCAACTGCAATAAATACAGTTTACGAGCAATCTTAGTTACGTGGTGTGTCCACAACCATTCACGCGTGTTTGCTCAAAAGATAAAAAACTTTCAAAACAATTTATTTCACAATTATGTAGTTTTGATTCAAATCAAGTTGCAACCACTGATACTTGTACTTTGATGCCAGCCTTCAGATGTTTTTCACCAAATACCATTAAAACATTCACAAACAAAATTAGTGTTTACGCAAGTGACCGACCCCAGAAATAAACAAACAACCCAGTCGTCTTCTTCATCCCTGCCCTCAGGAAATGGTTAGTGGCATAATTTAGAATATTTTAGTGCATATTTCCACGCTTTATAACCATAACAATTAATATACATCTGCTAAATACTTTCACTTCCAACGAAACCATACATGTGTCTGTTATCATATGCAAGACGCGATCAGTAAGCTACTTA
>VICI01004274.1:0-11274 GCA_019593645.1 Akabosia matsudoensis
TTGTACCTTTTCCCTGGGCGAAATGCAAAAAGTGTTAAATATTCAACAGGATCAAACGAGGATGCATAGTAATAATAGTATAATATTTTCATGTACTCTATCCCTTGTTGGCTGTTGTGTAGCATTCTCCTTCAAACTAACATATATCACATTGCTTCCCTATTTTTTTTGGTATTAAAATAACTTTTATACTTTCACACCAACAGACGATGAGTTAGTTTTTGCAGAGGCACTTCGTCTAAAGTCGTGGTATATACTGCTGACTCGGGAAATGATGTAGCAACAAAAAAACAACATTTTTTAGTATGCAAAATAGAGATAAGCACGTCTTGTTCAAATCTATGGTTGATGCCATCATGTTAGTTTTTCTCGACGGTCTGTTTACACTTTTAAACTTGTCTGGTCAGGATCTGCATTGGTAAGCCTAATAAAAAGCCTCCTGCTACACGTGTAGCAATACATATTTTCGGAAACTATAACCAAATGGATGTGGTGATATACCAGAATGCGATGCGGAATAGATTTTGATACAAGAAACATTAAACATATCTCCGGGAGGAAAAGAAGTACGCTATGAAGTACAGTAATGCTGTATTTCCTGAAAAAAAAGTTTTAGTTGCCTTGAGGGATAATCCATTTTGACGAGGAAAGGTAAACTTGACGTTACGTTTTTTACATATATTTTATGTTATGAACACGACGAGCGGTTTTTTGTCTTGTCAAGATACTCTCCTTCTTTTGCTAAATATTGACAAGATTGTTGATGTGGAAAGCGTCTTTTTTTATAAAAAAAATAGCGTTTTGTTGACAGCTAAGATAGGTTGTAGGTTGAAGGTTTGGATGTTTGTAAAGATAAAAAAGAAAGCTGCTGTTTAGAAGAAAGAGTAAAAGTTGTGACAAGTTGGACGTATGATGTATACTCCTATTCCTATTTACTTTGTAGCTATTGAGGACAAACGCTGCAGCAATTTTCTTTTAGTCAACTTTTTGCTCTGAACTGGCAGCTAAATGGATTGTTTTCATCATGAAAATGGATAGGCAGGTTTTTCTTCTGGCTGTTGCAACCAACCAGGAACTAATATGTTTCTATCATGATGACATTGACATTCAATCTGGCGATTATTTACAGGAGGGAACGTGCGAGCGGTTCGAACAAGGTTCACTTTTCGTCCGAAGGTATCGCATTACTCGGGAGCAGGTTTGTATCCTTTTTTCTCTGAATGTGTGTGTCTGTGAGAAAGGAAGAGGATGTCACTTTGAGAAGCTTAAACTCATACCGAACATCTTAGTATACTAAACGCTATTATTTGCCGTTATCATATTTCCAAGTACACGATGAACATTTTCTTGAAGCATTTCTCTTGTTCGTGATAAGCACGAAACATTGGGAGCTATTTCAGGGTTATCTCTGTATAATATACATAGCTGAAATGAGTTGTCGTGAGTGCACTTTTTGGAAGTATGTTTTCCCTGCTCGTATTTTTGTCAAGACCCTCA
The DNA here is from genome assembly GCA_019593645.1 of Akabosia matsudoensis. Classification (NCBI taxonomy): domain Eukaryota; kingdom Metazoa; phylum Arthropoda; class Collembola; order Entomobryomorpha; family Paronellidae; genus Akabosia; species Akabosia matsudoensis. The sequence goes on from VICI01004274.1 coordinate 1,498, forward strand.
ACTTATGAAATCACTGTACAGCAGCTTTATGTGTCATCATCGCACACAATTTATTAACTTTTTTTTCGTATGCGTGTGTAATTCACTCCAGGGTTCCATAATGAGATAGCAATGTACATATACTTTCCGAAAACACTTTCTCAACTGCATTTTTTATCTATCTTCAAGATTGTGATAACAATCACAATAATAAAAATGATATACGATGATGATTTTGCGACAAAACAAAACTTAGTAACAAAATCACAGCACATGCAGCTCTTAAAACGCATAAAATAAAATGAATCGATAGTTGGGCTTGAGATTGGCAGGGTAGAGCTTCATCTTCAAAAATAGGGCGCCAAGTGTGTGATAACATTTATTCCATGCTTTCTCGTTCAAAATGAAGCCACATTTTATTACCTCTGTACTGATGATGTATCATGAAATTGTAAATACAAACCTTGGAAGAATACTGGCTTTTCATGAACTTGAAAAACAAGCATATTTTTAGTGAATGTTTTCTGGCTTAGTTGCATGTAAAAGTTGTTTGCAGAGATGACTGAAATGAAAGAGGGGAAAGTTTCTGTAAAAATTCGTATACTGATGAGCGATAAAAACCAGTATACTACGATAAAATAAGCTGAACTTTTCTTACAAAAACGAGGGATGAAAGGTGAGGAAGGTAAAACTGATAGAAAATTAGTTTAAAAATAGTAAGCGGACGATCAGTTTAAGAGGAAAACATGAAAATGGGACCTTCACTAGTTATAAACAATATAACAACATACGAATGCACTTATCACGAAATTGAAGCGACAGTTTCAAACATACAGCTTGCGTGTACATCCCTTAAGGGATGCCTAAAATAAAAATGAGTTTGCATAAAAATACTGGCATAAAAGAAGTTCTTCAAAAAGAAAATAACGTACCGGCTTTAAAATTTGCAATGAACAGCACTATTGAATCAAGTTAATGTCCAAAAAAGGAAAGAAACTTCAGGAGGCAGAGGGTAAAAGTTGTTAAATGTTATTAAAAAGTTTGATGCACATCTTTCCATATACATAAACCCAAAAAGGTAAGATGCATTAGGATTTCTATAGCAAAATCTTTTGTTGGGGTGGATTTACATTTATAGCAAACTGGCAAAATCGAAGCCGAATGAATACGGTAAAATTTGTTTAGTTGTTTTTCACTATCTTCAAGGTAATCACTAATTCGCCAAAACTTATTACGAAATTCGCAAATTTGAATTTTCTGAAATCAAATCATTTTCACTAATTGGACTCCCTTCTTTAGCTGGAAAATTACCCAAATTAAAGGACATGTAACACTCTTCTCTTCTTTATTCTCTGCCCCATAGTCTTCTTGAAGAGGTTTTGTCGCTAATGCATTTTGAGTAAAGTAGGATGATGCCTATTAATGCATCAGAGTGAAAATGCCTCTAAAAAAGTAATTACATGCACACGACTGTTCTCTAGAAATGGCCCAGAAAGCCTGCCATTTTGAAAAACGTCCTGTTTCGTTTATTTCCCTTCAAAATAAACCCTTGCCCGCAGAGAAGCTCATAAAACATGAAAGGATCCTTCAATTTGGCCAAATGGGGACAGCCTTGGTGGTCTTTTATTACCCTAAAAAATCTGCTTTTACTTGTTCCTCGTGTAATGAACATCCTCACAGCCAGTAGCTCTTTTTTATCTCTTTTCGCATGCACACTCACGGCACTCAATTTCTCTCTTGAAAATGTCTCTAGGTTGCCATGTACATTGTTAGCGTGCTGGACTTATAATTAAGCAATATAGCTTTTTTACGGTCAATGCACACAATGTGTAATAGAATCATAAACTTAATTACAGCCTGTTTTCCATCAACAATGTTTGTATCTGTCTTTGATTCTCGTCAAGACACGCAACCAAATCATTTCATGCAGCAAATGGTCATGAAGAGAAAAAGAATGTGTTGCAATCGTTTCATCTAGAAAGGCTAGTAGCCTTAGGCCGACATGGTAGGATTTACAAATTAAGTTTTGTAACAAAATTGCAAACACTTTAAACTTTAAACCACTAATGATGACCGATCATTTGATAAAAGAATACATATTAACAAGTAAAAATCGTGAATGTTTTTTGCGGGTTTCAGAGTAGCTTTTTAAATTGAGCTGAAGCTATGAAATTTCTGGATTTTATGCGGAAGTGAGTGCATGGTGGTTAATGAACGAGTGTTTTATCACACACCAGCATAAAAAATAAATATGCGGTTTTCATTAAAAAATTTAACTAATTATCATTCTTCTCTCATAAATGTACACGTTGAGGAGATAACACTCAAAGTTTCAAATTTGTCCGTTGTTTTGTACAAAACTAATATAAAAGTTATGTTTTCCTGAATCATTCTCCTGGAAAGAACTTAAGACGTCTTGCAACGTATTACCACGACAACTATCAACACTTCTTATAGCATAAATATGGTTGAGCATCACTCGTTTAACTGGTTTGTTTTCTTATTCGGTCCTAGAACTGAATGTCAAGACAACGCAACGCGGCGATAAATCTTTTTCCCGGTTCTTATTTCTGGAGCTGTACGTCTAAAAGAAACTTTATAAGCCTAGACACGGCTTTCGAAAAGTTTTTTATAAAAACCACAACATAAAAAAGATAACTCAGAAAAGATGTGAGTAGTTGTCCAACACACGAACACCTAGTCTTGTGTCTCCAAACTACAAAAAACTTGGTTACTTTTATAGTGTGGCCACGATCTCCTTTTGTCGTATTGTCTTGGGAAAAACACAAGCTGGTCAGAAGAAATCTTATTTACTTCAGTGTCCTTTAAAAAAGTTACTTATTTTATGGGAAATATTAAAGTTACAAGTTTAATTTTGTTCAAGATTTCACATAACTTCTAGTTACAGGTCTACTTGAATGTAAGCAAAGAATTGAACTTGTTCAGAATTGTCATAAGAGCTAGTCTGCGTAATATTATGCATAAAATGCATACCAAGTTCCAGGAAAGTTTGGTGGCAGCCATGGAAACTTCAGACACTGTCTGCCATCTACCGTTCGGTCTAGGCTCCACGTATAACATTGAGTCGAAGAAAGAATGGATTGGGAATTATAACGCTAGTGTTTATTCAAACAACAAACAGAGGAAGTTCAACAAACTGTGGATTCAGGACTCATAATTCCAAACCAGGTTCTTATAGAAGTCCTTAGTTTTCAGTTGAGTATGCGTTTTTGAACGCAGACTGAAATGAAATGTGAAATCTTTCGAAGTTCTCACCTTATAATATGTATATCTCCCAGAAAGATAATTCGATGAATTTCCTCTGAACCATATAATAGATGTACTGCAAGTTCAGCTAAAACTACTAAGATTACAAGTAGAAAATGCGACTGACACTTAATTAACCAATGACATCATCAAATATTTGGCAAATAACCGCTCAAATGCTACACAGGCTCCCACCATGCCTACCAAAAATATTAGTATCATATCATGACGAAAAGCCAGCCCGTTTTTCTCTTGATTTGAATACAAATCACAGTCCTAAATATTCCTTGCCCGCATGCAATTTAACACAGCTATCATTATTCTGCCACGTTGAAGGGAAGATTGTACTAAAAAATTATGATGTTTTCGGCCTACAGCAATGTAAACAAGGCTCAATGGAAAAGGTATGCCAATAACTCAACTCTGCAGTTTACTGTCAATCTTTGCATACAATTATTTTCTTTAGATCTGATTCGATGCACGACTTGATTTGATGATTTTTTTCTTGTTGATTATACATATATTCTTCTACCATCTATTCAAACCTTAACAGATTCACATTTAAATTGTAAGAACGGAAAAGATCGCTGTAGTAATCTGCAAAACTGTAAAGGAAAACTAATCATTAGGGTCATTTTGTTTGACAGCTTGCAGTTTTTATACAAATAATACTTAAATTTGCACCCATCGAAGCCAATATTCGAACGTTTCATAAAATAGGAAAAAAATTGTTGATCTTGCAAGAATGAATCGCTTACAAAATTCTATGCGCATAATAGGTACGAATCATGATAATTTCTTATGAAGGATCATGCCATGCCAGAGGGATAGGGACTTGAAAGACCGCAACTGTATTCCACCGGAAGAAGCTCCAAAATGAACGATCCTGGCAGGATTCGAACCTGCAATCTTCTGATACCTACCGAATTATGAAAATTCCGTAGTCAGACGCGTTATCCGTTGCGCCACAGGACCATTTGATGAATGGGGGTCATCATGAAATTATCCTTCTTGTGAAAAAAGGTAGGCAGATAAATTGAAAGAAAACACACTTTATCCAGGAGAAAAAAAAGTTTGCTTTGAATGCAGCCAGCTGCACGCAGCCACGGATAGTGCATCGGGTTGCGCTTGCGAGAACAAATCAACCCATTTATCATATTCACAGATACTACAAAAGTAACACAAATCAACAGGCACGGCACATAGTGATTCAAGGATAGCTAATATTATACACGGTTGAACTTTTCGTTCAAAATACAAATACATGTACAGTCAAACCTGTCTATAAAAGGCATCCAAGGGCGACAAAAAAGTGCCTTTACTAGAGCATGTCTCTTATAGAGTTGGGAAAATACATGGGGTGAATACACATTGGGCGACATAAACGATCCCTTTATTAGACAGGTTCTTTTATAGGACTGCCTTTAATATTCAGGTTTGACTGTATATGGACAACTTTTGCTTGGTGTAGCAATGAATTGGAAACCATACATATCATGCATACACAAATATTCTATTATCATCATTGCAAAAATACGTCGTTTTCTAAATAAAACTTGAAGACCCAACGTGACCAAATGAGATAACCTCAGCAACGCCATGACTTCCAAACGGTACGGCTCTCCTTGTGAGAAAAAGTAAAACCATTTGCTCGCAAATTCTACGCGACTGAAGTACCCACGCTAGCTTTTGTCTTGTATGCAAATAGTGAAGTATGTAAGAGTGATACTTATCATCTACAGGAAATTTACAATAATCGACCAAATTAGAAGCAATACAAAAATTTGTGATATATTTACAAAATGATAATTTACTTACAGTGGATATTGTGGACGTATCTCATTGGAAATACAGATCCAGCTTTAATGGATACTGCACTATTTTCTAATTCATTGACAAGGATGCAAATCCCGTCTAATCCTACGACCTTCCGATTTTCTTCGATGCGTAACCATCGAAGCAGCGACTTCATCTGAAAAGTAGAAAGTTAGCCTAAGAAGGAAGCCATGAATTATCAAAACATTAATTATACTACAAGGTACCCTAAATGGAATGTCTGCAGAGATTACAAGAGCGTAACCATCGAAGCAGCGACTTCATCTGAAAAGTAGAAAGTTAGCCTAAGAAGGAAGCCATGAATTATCAAAACATTAATTATACTACAAGGTACCCTAAATGGAATATCTGCAGAGATTACGAGAATTAAACTCGAACTACAAAGATAGAAGATCATAATGCTCCAGAATCGAATATTTCCAACCACGTGACCACCGACGAGAGAGTCTCCAAAGGTACCCGAGTAATATAAGATTGTGTCAACCAAGAAGAGTAAATAACATCCTCCAATGGATTCGTTAATATGATTTGATAAGTCTTTGAGTTCTCTCAACCTTTGAGCTACATTAGTCCAAAATAGGGGGCTGGTCTTTCCATGGCTTAGGAAACATAAAAACTGGTTTGTGGCCGACCAAAGTGTTAGCACAAACATCAATAGTAACAGGTCTGAAAATAGGCTTATCATGCATCTAAAAGAAAAGTTTTAATCCGTCAGTCCATTTAATCTCTTCAAGAACGATCATAGAAACGCATGTACCGTAAATCCTCTGAATATTGCCGAGGTCTCTAAAGATCGCCGGCCCCTAAAGAACGAAGGCGTCAAGAGGTAAATTTCAAATTTGCTAGATAGTGGTACCTATAGCAGTAAGAAGTGGTAGCCACCAAGTTGGGACACGAGATGGGACACGTTTAATATAGAGTATCGACAAAGAGCAAGTTCATTAGAGACGAAATCGTGATTGAACAAGGGTTAAAGTTGTAGTTTTAAGTAAATATTCCTAGAGATTGAGACAAATCAAAACCAAAATTTTAATTTTCGCCGGGTCTCCAGAGATCATTGCGCCTCTATTTGTCGCCAGGGGCGATCTTAAGAGGATTTACGGTATGAATATAATTATTTAAAAGTACATTTGGAAATATCCTATTGCTCCGAATATTCCTGCCATAATATTGATGGCTGTGTAGTCCATGGTTTCCCATAGTAAGAGACTTCTTTTTCCAATCGTGACGAAAGCTCTCCACCAGCTAACGGTCCTACTAATTAGAGCTAAATCAGGCACATTAATTTCTATGAACGCACCACTTGCCAGCGTAAACACAATCGCTCCCAAGTATAAACACATAACGGCAGTTGCTAGTGCATCATGAGATATACTTAACAAGCGGTTGTGATTCCAGCCAATCCGTATTGGCGTATTATCACGTCCTAATACAGAGAACTGAATAGAGTTGAGAATATTTCCGATCGTGGAACCCATTTTCCAGAAATTCCAAATTGAGAGGGACTTCAAGGCCAAAATATTCGCTTGATTAAGGAAGAGGAGAAAACATTTCGGGCTCCTTTTTCTTTTTCCTGTGAGAAATATCCGAAAGTCTGCGAAGAACCAGGCTAGCACAGCAAGGGAAGAAACAAAGCAGAAAATTCTTTGGGGAAACCGGCCAATAACAATAAATTTGCCACTGTGCCATTTAATTTTGAAAGTGGATAGACCAGTAAAATAAGCGACGTTAAAGTAAATTTTTAAGAAGCAGGAAATTGCTGATGGGCTTGTTCGAATTATACCCTCAGAAGGAGGATACCTGCGGCTTGCCATATCTGTCCGATGATTGTCTGATGGCGAATGCGTGTTTTTATGCCCAGGTTCTCTATTTTATATCCTAGTTGCTGACGAATTATTTACTGCCTCCATTTGTTCTACGGTAAGATGATTGTGTGCAAACTGGTTAGAAAATGATAAGCAAATACTGTAGAAACTGACGGCAGTCTTCACAGGTCAACAAGGGAACTTTTATTTAGATAAATGCACTTGTGGTGCGAGGTGCGAAGTGTTTGATTGAACTTTGCTATATTTGTTCCTTTATCTTATATACTTTATCCCAAATGGATTCGTTTCATGCCATTTGAACAGACGAAATCCCATTTCTTGGCGCGTGAGGCGTCGAACTTTTTCGTCCTTTTGTTTACTTTTCTTGCTACAAATCATGATAAAATCAGAGAAAAAGCAAAAAAAAAGCATAAACATGTGAAATCTTTGTTGACTGCCACGGGGACCTGCTTGATGTTTGTATTAATATAGTCTAGGCTCACGACATTTATAAATGTCGTCAGCTTAGGGAATTCATAAATTTCGTACGGCCCGACCACTCAAGTATATGCCCGACCAAAGAAACCATGATTTTTGTGAATATTCATAGCTTTTCGATTTTTTAGGGCGTTTATAAGTGTCGTACGACATTTATAAGTGCCCTAAAAACAGCATCTATATATATGTTGTAAGAGATTTATAAGTGCCCTCAAAATGAAACAACATTTATATATGTCCTAAGACATTTATAAATTCCCTCAGGTGACGACATTTATAAATGCCGTGAGCCTAGACTGAAATAAAATGGGGAAAAAGAGAGTTGCGTCGCAAAGCGTTCGTTGATATTTTTAGGTTATTTGAAGGGCAGTAAAAGTCAATATAGATCAATACTGAATGGCTTCTGTTGTGACTATCTGGGCTCCAGGGTAAGTCGTATTATGACACTGGCACGAACCTTTTTGACAAACAAGTAGCACTGAAGTCCTTTGACGTTTACTGCATATATGATGTCATCCTGTACGCTTCCTAAAGAACTTGCAGTGACCCTTGCAGTGATTTCGTGCAACAAGGCCGTATGCCTTCAACTGGTGTACGTAGCCAGGCCTAATTCCTAAAAGTGTTGCGGCCAAACGGCCCTAACTCCCAAATTACATGATTAAGAATAAAACATTTGTATACATTTGTCTGTAGTAGCAAGATATATCTTTCTCTTCTTTTTATTTTTATGCCTAAATGGCCAAATTCAAACGCATTTTGCCGATTAAAATACAACTCTAAATTACGGAAGTGCTACAAGATTTCATTTTGGAGTTGGATTCTTTTGTCCGCAGCCGATTCTGGAGTTGGAGTCTTTTGTCCGCAGCCGGTTCTGGAGTTGGAGTCTTTTGTCCGCAGCCGGTTCTGGAGTTGGAGACCAGTTCTAGCCTTACGCCCTTGGCTTCCCAAACCATCGATTGAATGATTCATTTCAGATGACAAATCTCAAAACCACGACAAAAGTTACACGCAACGATGAATCACAGTCAGGATGCTTTCACCAGAAAGAAAACGGTTTGACCAGCAAGATTAATTTTGAACCTTCCCCGAAATGCTAGCCACGTTATAAGTGGACAAGTTCTTGATGTACACATAGATGAAAATAAGAATTGTCCGCTACATTTAGGCACAGTTTTGTTGAAGAGGAGGGTCCTTCACATGAAGCTTCGGGTTTAAAGCGCAAGGTTTCGTCATATTTGTTCCAAATGTCAACTTAACCTATTATCCGGACCCCAACCATTTTGCACGCAAACAAAAGCATAATTCCTCTAAGTTCGTGAAAGTCGTCGTTTTGTAAGGTTTATTTTCGTCCTTTTCTTTTAAGTAGACATGTTCTTTAGATTTTTAAATTTTGATTTGCCTATATTTCATCACAACACGAGCTTACAAGATCGTAGTACAAGAAAGTACTTTCACGACGAGTTTGGATTAGTGCGCGGTTAACAATCCTGTGCCAACATGAATTTTATCACAGCAACTCGAAATTCGCTGAAGGTCATCAGCCGATTACTTCCTCTCCCTTTTCAGGATTTCATTTACCATTTACGACTCTGTTCCTGAAATGGCACGATCCACTTCGATGTCAGTCAGGAAGAACCCGTCATGGATATTTGTGGTAGTCAATATGGTATTCCTTGTGCTACTTGCTACTGTCTTATGGTTTTTATCGCATTGGAAAGTTTACACGAAATTTCATTTGGACGAAGCCATGAAAACGTTCATACTATTCGTCAGCTCTGCCATCGTCTTAAACGCAGCGGTTCTTCTATGCAAAAAACGGCCAGAGTATGAATCACATTCTCCAAACGGCTGCAAAAAATTCATCATTTCATTTCATCAAAAAAGTCATCGAAATCTACAGGAACCACTAATATGATCCTTGCGGCTTTAAACTACGCTGTCCTTTCCGCGGTCATTGCTGGAACTTTTATTTATTCCTCCGTGCCACTTTTATTCCAGTTTGACCCGTATCAACTCTGTTTCGGGCAAAGCGTTCCTGTAATAGGTACTACTATGTTTATCTACACCTTAAGAGGACTTCATGGAGTCGGCACGCAGGGATCAGTGCTTATAATTTGCGTAGCTGTAGTTTATTCGGTTACTATTCTAACCGATAGGATATTTACGAGGTCGCTTGGTAACTGCAACACTATGCATAAAATTGTACTAACAACGCGGTTAGTTCTAACGGAAATGACTGTTACTACAAGCGCCTACCTGACGGTCCTAGCTTTTACTACGATTCTGTACGGAACAGGACTTGGCTACGTTGTTATGAAAATGTACGATACGATGAACAGAAACATGGGACAAAGGCTTCATCCGATTTGGTCCTCAAAACTTGTGGATTTTT
>VICI01004275.1:0-11273 GCA_019593645.1 Akabosia matsudoensis
AAAAAAAGTATAATATGCACACGAGTCAAATAATTTTATGTATATGATATTGTGCTAAACCCGGATATTAAAATTCTGTAAAGATTTAACTTTTTTTAAACCAATTCTTAGCTTTCAAATTGTGTGTGTACTTGTCATTCAGAATCTTGGTTACATTAGGCAACAAATGGAATACACACGAATTTTAGCTTGAACTGCACCTATTCTGTTACTATTTGTTTTTTATAGAATATGTAAACTGTTACCATAAAACTCAATATAATGCTACCACCATATAACTATCTAATACTGACATAGGCATAGTCCTAATTAAATATTTTACGCTCAATGAAATCTCTTGATGTTTTTTTAAATTTCTAATTGTCTTTTAATTTTCTAACAATGTAGTTTTGGTAGGCATAAATAATCCTCTGTTAGTTCACGTGCGAATACCATATAACGTTTTATTTAGCTGTGGTTGCTGACCCAGCTTTTCATACGATTTGGCTTAAAAGCCTCTGTGAAACCTCTCATTGTTTGAAAGGAAATGAAACAAGAATGTTTGAACACAAAAAGCCTTCAAGGATGATTTTTACAATGGGGGCTCCTAATGAAGAGTTCCGACCTGGAGTTAGTAGGTATGTGAACCTTATTTTTTAAGTCCTATATTAAAAGTAGAGGAATCATCAGAACGGTATATTCAAGCAGAAGTAACAAATGGCTACGCCATTTCTTACACGGAAATAGCGTATCTTTACTGTCACCGACGATCACTAGCACATATGTCATCTCTCAACCTCTACCATTTCGAGTATGTCCTTTGTGTAATAATGGGGGGCTAAGACAGTAACTAGCAGAGACGAAACGAGATCCTGCTATAAAACTAAAATGTGGAAGAATAATGGTGATCATGACGATGATGAAGCGTTCATCCTCGCCTTTTGAAATTGAAACAGAATACACACATACGTACGCAAGTNAAGTACATAATTTTTGCGAAGCTTTCTCATTCTACTGTGGAAAACAGTCTGTAAGCATAATATTTGTTTTATGATGCTGATGATGCAAAGTGGTTTTTATCTCTACTTCTCGAGCTAGTTCAAATGTCTTTTGTGGCTTGGAGAGCCTATTTTGTACATAAAAATTTCCCATTTCTGTGAAGTAGTACACCCACAACCCAGGGAATAACTCGCGAATATTGCAAAGTGATGGAAAGAGAGAGAGAGAAAACATCCCGAGAAAGTGCCAATGCTGATTTTTTTATAACAGAAGACAACCAGGGTACGTACAGTAACCAGAGAGAAAGTAATGAGTGTTAAGACATGGGAGACATGGTACTCATATTCTACGCCTAGAAAATTTTATATGGAAGTAAAAAGATTTATTATATTTAAAGCGCCTGCTTTCTTCAGTTTCTAGCATCCTTTACATTGCACAGAATTTCATACGGACTTATTAAAACATTTTACGCGTAATAAGTAAGTAAATGTAATACAAACTTACTTTCCAACAGAAACTCATACAGGGGCTACAGACACACTACTTATACATATAACACAAGATCGAGCGATTTTACTTCACACAGAAAGAGTTCATATTTATCATTTTGGCATCAAAAGGAAAATCATGCATTAATCCTTCAGTTTATTTGAATTTTTTATCGCGTAGCTGAAGCTGGGTTTTCATTTTCATACAAGGACTGTACTGTAGCCAATGAAATCAAAAATAGCTGTTCTATGTTCAAAATGACATAAATGGATATGTTTTAGTAGAAAAAAGTAGTTTCTTTTGAAGGAAAATTCAAAAGCTTGACATGCAATGTTCATGAAAAAGCTTTCCATCAAAACCAGTGAAAGTAAAATGTTATGGATTTTAGTTTAAACAGGCTTTGCCGACTGAGTTTACGCATACATTTGGTGGAATTAGGAAATATTATTTTTACGTTTTGAGTTTTTGTACAATGCTTTGAGAATTTGTAGATTTTTTTGTTGTTGTCAGTACCCATCACTTATAGTGCCAATTAGTTGTGAAATACCTTAGACTCGGGTAAATATTTATAAATCTATTTTGCTAGTAATGCATGACCAATCAAAAATGTCAACAGTCTATCATGTTTAAATAGACATGTTTCAATGTTTTTCTATTTTCCAGGATTTTGCGGAGGTGGTGGCTCCATCGCTATTCCAGTGTACGTAACAGAATCGTCATCCGCACACATTCGAGGCATGATGGCTTCTGGATTCGACATGATGATCACTGTTGGAATTCTCTACATGTAAGGCCAACTTTTCCTCTTTTCTTTAGTACATTGAAGCATCATGATTTGGCATGTCACGACGGATGCTTTTAAGCGTATACACGAGTAGAGCAAAAAATGTCATGTGAAAAGTGATGTTACATAATCATTCTTGTGAAAAGTGATACATTTTTAAAATCCGTACATTGTACTTACACGACAAAGTGTAAGTGTGTTTCTATCCCGTCTTACTTTGAGACTCGAAACGGTCAACAATTTAAGGAGAAAGAAGCTGCTACACATTTTGAAATAACGAAGTTCCACATTTTAACGTGTACAGATTTGTGATTGGAACATTTGTTTCATGGGAATGGCAAGCTGTCGCCTGTGGATGTCTACCGATAGTATTTCATTTGCTAATGCTTCTAGTTCCCGAGTCGCCCACATACTTGGTAGAACAAGAGAGATATAGTGACGCGTACAAAGCATTACAATGGCTCCGTGGGCCTTCATATTCTCAACAAGTGGAAATTGAGCTTGAAGAGGTAAGCAAACAAAATCTGCGATTCTGTAATCCTCTCCCAAGGGCTTCTTTACCCAAACGTTATCCTTTAACTTTCAATCCGGCCTGAGAATGTTGGAGACGCTTCAGTGGAGAGAAGGAAATCGGGCTCGGAAAATTGTACTGTTACTAATATTGACTCTCATCTGTACATATTACATTTCTTAATTCCATTCATGGCAAATAGATCAACTTTGAAAAAGATACAGTAGAAACTTGTGACACTTACTGAAATGAAATATTTTTTTTGTGTTTGCATGCTTGTGCAAAGAAGATTGTTCAGAAATCAAAAATTCTCTTACGTAAACATTATAAAGTTAATATCTTGAGTTATTGATTTTACTTAAAGCTATATACTCCTCTAAATGGATCTCAGAGTTTGCTTCGAGTTATAATTCAGGGACAAATTTTTGTTCGCAAGATAGCATTCGCAGTAAATTATATACTTCTCCTATTTGATAATTCCACCCTTTTGCACACCTTTTGCAAGCGACATTATTGCAAAATTTATTATGTCACTTGGGCTATTGTTGAGAAAAGTAGAACTCGTGAATGGGATAAAATAACGATGGAACTTTGTACGTTTAGATTCTCTCACGAGGATTTATCGTGAATCAATTAAGCGATCTCGCTCCTTTCTGGACAAAACTCTCGTTGGTTGGTATGCTTTCCCTTTTGCACTCTTCGCTTGCTTGCGTTTCCGGTGAGAGTGTATCAAATATCGTAGGATTATATCGCCTCGCTTCCAATCAATTCGCTTCTAAAAACAAAATTTCCTTTGTTTGCTTGATAATTATGTGATGTGAGGTAGGCACACTTTAGTTGTACAGAAAGTTTATCAATTTCAAATGACTGTACAACTTCTTTCTATTTGACGATTCCCTGGAATTCCTGCGAATTCAAATACATAACATGCATGCATATAATGTATGTTTCAATGTTAGTGATACTCGGATGCTACTTTTTTCTAGTTGAAATCAAGCGTCCGAGAGAGTAAAAGCAAATCTTCTCGATGGAAGGACTTAGGTGAAAGTTCAGCACTAAAACCAACTGCTCTTGCTTTGGGGTTGATGGTTTTCCAACAGCTGGCCTGCATTGACGCAATAACTTTCTACATGGTAGACATTTTCGAGTCGTCTGGAGCCACAATCAACGAAAACGTGGCAGCAAATGTTGTCGGAGCCATTCAAGTGGTAAGTGCAAAATTTGAAATTGAAAATTGGGCAAAGTCTTTTGATTGCATTTATGAACCCAATAATGACTTTTCGGGTTAAAATATTATGGTTATTGCGGACGCACGACTACAGAAATAGGAATGGTTTTGAGAGCGGCCAAGCGTTCAAACAGGAGCGAGAATACTTTCCGTAGTATGCACAATGGAGAGAGAGAGGGTATATGAAATTGCCTCTTCTCAAATATGATCCGAGGATTCAAAAAATATCATTATTGCGACTTGCGATTCTCTTTCTCTGAGATACGCAAAATAAACATACTAAAATAACCATACTCAGTGAAAGGTAAAGAGAATCGCTTCAGTTCAGTTCAGGTTCAGTTTTAATTTTAGTACGGCCAAACATATTATGATACCGACGGTTGTTCCACAGGAGGTAATCTTTCTCATAGTGCTATAAAATAATAGAATACCGAAGCTGATGTGATTTTAATAATTCCATTCTCCTTCATTCTATTTTCGCTTTCGGCTCGTGAACCCAGCGGAGAAAGGGATTAAATTAGGATGTTTTATTGATTCTAGAAAGCGGCCGGGAAGAGCTCGCAGTCAGAAAGTCTATAGATCTTATTAATATAATAACCTTAAGATTCTAGGATCTAATGAAAAAGGAAACACAGGTGTTATGCTTTAACTTTCAGCAACAGTCTGTTTGTGCGCTATTTTGATGGCATCAGCTTTTCTCCTGCCTACACACACGCGTCTATGTACACGCTGATTTTACAACGGTTTGCACATTAATGTGAAATAACAAAGACAATAATGAGCTAAAGTTGGATAGTTTCATAGAGTCAGGTTATTTCTCCGAAACAACAAAATCTGTGGAGAAAGCCATTTGTCAGATATTCGTTGAAGAGAAAAGGGCTCTGCGATGACGTCAATGCACAGACACACACACCATATTTATGCAGAGCAACAAGCAGCCATTTTCATTTCATTCTCCGCCTCTGTCAAAACTGGAGCAGAATTCCAGACCATGAAATATTTGAAACTCATGATCGATAATCGAAGCGAAAAAAAAGTTTCTCAAGAGGATTGGTTTGAGAAAAGACAGTTAAAGATTGCATTACGTCCTTTTTCATCTTTCATTGAAAAGAAAAATGTCGCAAAGAAGTTTCTCCGTCTCGATGTACGCTTGAAAAATGAAAAGGATTTTCGTTCCCTCCACTCACTGTACTAAATCATATATTTTAAAGAGGAAATTATCTAGAAATATGTGGCAATTCCTATTTCCACATACTTTGAACAGCTAAGCATGATTAAATGCTTTCAGGTCGCTACAATCACCGCAGCTGTTCTAGTAGACCATAGTGGTCGACGGTTCCTCCTCCTCCTGTCTGAGATATTCATGGTTATCTCGCTGGGTACTTTGGGAGTTTGCTTCTACCTCAAGGAAGCCAACGGAGGAAATCCTCCTCCGGGCTTGGGAATGCTGCCGTTAGCAAGTTTGCTGGTGTACGTTGTTGCCTTCTCGGTTGGAATGGGACCTCTTCCTTGGTTAGTCGACTAAAATTTAATGATTCTTTATCGGGCCCTATTTTGAAGGACTAGAGATTAGGATATATATTTTTTGTTCTTTTAATATACAGGTTGCTCATGGGGGAATTGGTTCCGATGCACATTAAAGGAAAGTCATCAGGAATTGTGACGATCACAAGGTGGATATTGGGTTTCGCAATTACATTCCTCTTTCAGTTTTTAATGAAAACCATACAACCGCACGGATGCTACTGGCTTTTCTCCGGATGCTGCTTGGTTGGAGGGGTTTTTGTGTATCTTTTCATACCAGAAACCAAGGGGAAATCGCTGGATGAGATTCAAGACATGTTCGTCGATTCGAGAGAACGCCCAGAGCGAAATTATGAATTATGAAAGAATGGACCTACTGTTCCATGAATTAAAAAAAATAAAAATGTGCACAATTTTTGTCTTGAAGTTTTATTACGTGCTTTGGGAATTTTGCATGCATATATATGCATTATATAATATTGTGTATTGTTGCATGCGAAAGAACGAGATCAGCGCCTGAAGCAGGGTAGAAGCGACATTATAGATTCATGCACGACGGCCATCGAGCGGGGTTCAAAGGAACCAATAAAATCCCCTATCCTGCTGACGACAGTCTTCATAAAAGTCAGCTGAATAACATCAGGGTAAACAATATACACGTTGTTTCACAACACAATCCCATTTCAGTTGCAGTTGTTGTTAATAAAGTTGATAATAATTTAAATATTTAGTTAACGACAATACAAGCCATGGAAGATGAAGGAGATAATGGACTGGAGCAAAGTGAAATGTTTGATATATCTACACTATCTGAAGCAGAAAAACGAAGATTACGAAGACGCCAACGAATCCTGGGAAATCAGGGGGCTCGATTGAATCGAATTTTGAATAACGACAATAGCGATCTAAAAGAGGGTGAGTTGACAAAAATGCCGTAATTGATAGTTTTAAAAATTTCTTGTTCCGCCTAAAACACGCTCGGGCTTTATGTTTACAGGTGATTCGAAAATAAAATTAGAAACGAATAAAGGCAGCATAGCAGCAACCAGTAATGTTTCAAAAGAGGAGCATAATCACAAGAGACGGTCGTCCGACGAGCTCGGAAAGGTACCTCAGTTTGCAGCGTCCATATTTCAAGAGCTTTCAGGATCTTTGTCGTCAAATAGTCCAGGAAATGGACCCTCCTCAGATAACAGCCCACCACAACGAGAAGATACACCAAAGCTAGGATTGCAAGACGATGGAACTGTTATCCTGCCAAAAATATCGGAATTTTACGGTCATGTGATGATCTGTTGTTTAGCCGTCTTTCTGTCTTTGCTTAACGCAAAACGATATGTCGTCACGTTCGTTTCATGGGAAATTGCGTACTACTTCCTGAACGGACTACCACCTTTGCCACCTCCAAATATGTTGATACTACTGGCAGCGGTGATGGGCATGAAAGAGGGGCAGCTGAACAGACTTAAAATGATCTTACACTTTTGTAACTGCGTTATTATTGACTTTTCACTGTTCCTAACTTTCACACTGTTGCCTCATGTCATCAGGAGTCTTCTCACATGAGTTGTGTTGTGACAAATTTTTAATCTAACATTTCATTACGCATGTATTTATTTTGCTTCAAAACAAATCTTTGTACTATTTAGTGCAGCTTTATACCATATCCATTTGCTCATTGTAACTGACTAAAATTATGTTACGAAGATTTTTCGGTGAATATGAGTAAGGAAATCATTCTTCGAGTAACGAAATTTTAGATCGTACTGCTACAGTACAAAAGTATTTTCTGTATAAAAATAAATCAACAGCGTAGTATTTATTAATCATAGCTAATGTGTCATCGGGTCCATTGAATATCGTACCTGAGTATAAATCATAATAAAAATGACTCTTTCAACCGTGAAAATTAATGCACGTATTTCATGATCCATTTGGTCGTAATCTCATCGTTTCAGCAGCATATATGCGTAATTAGTCGTTTTAAGTAAATTTTGCGTTGTCGTTTCTAGTTTCGTGCTACATGAAAACCTCCAGCTCATAAAATATGATTTATTCGAGACTCAAATACGGATGGACCGTGGAAGATCATACAATGAGGACCTTCAAAAATGAATGTTTGTCACATATCCTGACTATGTACTACTCAGGACGATGAATCTTTCTACAATGATATTGAGTTACTTGACTTCATGGATGGTTTTGATAGTTTTATGACAAACTTGGACTAAATCTGAGTTTTAAAAAAATCAAACCATAAAAACTGATGGGCTTTTGCAGTTTTTTAAACAATGTATTAAATGTAACTGTAATGTTCCTATTTTTTAATTTGCAAATATCTAGTGTTGGGTGGGCTACAGAAAAAATTGTGTTGACAATGTCTTTCCTTGGTTAGTGTAATATACCGCAGCTTATGTGTGAACAAAATGAGAATGAGAACTTTGTCGGGCATACATACGGCTTTCCACGTATTAGGCTTTATCGTATCTCTTACGGTGTAATCCACATGAAAGCAGGATGATGTCACCTTCACTCAGTCATCCCATCCACCTACTATGTACAATGTTCACTGTTTTAGGTAGCAGTAGCAATGACAAAAACCTGACGTTCAAGAGAAGTCATTACGGTGTACTCCACATGAAAGCAGGATGATGTCACCTTCACTCAGTCATCCCATCCACCTACTATGTACAATGTTCACTGTTTTAGGTAGCAGTAGCAATGACAAAAACCTGACGTTCAAGAGAAGTCTTTTGCTAAGAAAAATACTTAAAAACGTTAGAAGAAAACGTATTTTCTTTTTTAACCATTTAAATTGCATCATCCACACACATTCATCCAATTGTTAGTTCATTTTGCATGCAGGTTGTCACTATAAAACGGAGCCGGCTCGTGAGATCCCTTCACACATTGGTCTAGACTTTCGTGCTGGATCAAGTGGGAGCTAAAAGTAAAAGAACAGTGCAAGCAAACCTTTTGCGTAAATACGTTATTCTTATTAAACTTGCACAGTTGTCATTGAATTTCTAGTCAACTGGAATCCGACACAATGGCGCATTCCGGGGAGGATTCGTCCTCAAATACATCACTCCGTAGTGTGATTACTCAAGTTACCAAAGAGAAGCTCGCGTGGCTTGACAGTCAGCGACAAAAACTGAAGTCTCATTTCCAGCCAGTATTAACTAAGTACGAGCAACCAGAGAACAGGACGAGTTTGAAGTTTCTTGAAGAAATCCATGTTGCCTTGAAAGCATGTACAGAAGCGGAAAATCCGGCCTTAGACAAAACTAAAGATCTCGGCGTATTTTTAAACTGGATTCAGAACGAGTCCTTGGACGATGTCATTTTTTTGGGATCCAAACATTTAGTCCAACACTGGATTGATGTCCTAATTAAGAAGATAAAGTTCAAAATAGAAAAATGTGAGTACTCGTGCCTTTATGCTAACGTCATGACTCAATACATGGACGCTAGTGAAAGCTCGACGGATCCCCCAGAGGAGATTGGCGAAGAAACTGATAAGGAGAAAACTATGTTAGAATTTTCCGAGAGAATTTTTACCCCTTGCGCCGAGTTCGACAAACAAGCGTTTGAAAACTTTCTCCAGAACAAGCTATTCAACTTGGAGGACTTGGCACAAAAGGATGTGTTGCTGAAAATTCGGAAGCGAGTAAAGAACTTCTCGGAGGAGTTTCCGGTACAACTCTGCATCGATCCAGAGTCAGTACAACAATGCATTGACAGCCTGATTAGCGAAGATTTGCTGGGACCTGAGAAAGCAGTCACTTTAAAAGAGCTACGCGAAAATAAGGATGCCCTCGATGAAGTGAGAACTTTGCTGGAAAGCAGAGTTCAAAATTTCGCATCGTGGAACTGGCCCACTCCAGTAAATGTTGATTTCAGACGGAACATTGCAGGTCGTTACAGGGCGTACATGGATGAGGACATAATTACTGCACTGTTCCTGCATTATGTTGGAGCACGGTGGAGTATACAGTTGAAAGAGTGCTTCATGACAATTTATAAGTCGGGAATGTGGAAACGAGGAACTCACACGGTTGCAGATTTATATTACCGGAAAAAATCCGTTGAAGCTTATCGAAGGGAATTTCACGAAAAATCATTTTTGTCCATATTACCAAACACAATGAAGGATTTGTCGGGACGCGGGTATGACGATGAAAACCGGAAGCAACATAAAGGCGACGATATGACGCCAATGCAAGTCAAGCAAAAGTTATTGCATATGATAAGCAATGAAATCAAGTTCAACAACATCGTTCGTCCAGCCACACCCTTGACAGTTGTTCAGACTGATATGGAATGGTTTGGACCATCTATTGTGCACCAAGCTGTTTATTCGCTGATGGAGTTTTTCGGGGTGTCTTCAAAGTGGGTTGAATTCTTCCAGAAATTTTTAGAAAGTCCACTTCGGGTTGGATCGGCGACTTCTCCCGTTCAATCACGTAGAAGAGGAGTGCCCATTAGTCATCTACTGAGCAACCTGTTCGGAGAAACTTTGCTCTTCGCGATGGACTTGTATGTAAACCAAGTCTCCGGGCTATCTCTTTACCGTATTCATGATGACTTTTGGTTCTGGAATTATGACACTGTGCGAGTCACAACTGCGTGGGAAGCCATCAACGAGTTTGTCAAGCTGTCTGGGTTGAAGATTAATGAAGAAAAGAGTGCGTCCGTTGTTTGCCAAAGCGTGGACACTGGAGAAGTAGGAGTTGCTAAGCCTGGTCCTATGCCATTGCCACAAAGAGCTGTTAAATGGGGCTTCATCGCTCTCCATTCTGATGGCGTGTTTCGTATAAGCCAAGAATTACTTGAACCACACATGGAGGAGATGCGGAAGACTTTGGCGCAAGAGAACACAGTCATGGGCTGGGTTCATGCCCATAACCGATATATACGTTTTTTTATTCGAAATTTCGCCGAGCCAGCGGTTACATTTGGGAGACAACATGTAGCTCAAATCTTGAGGGCGTTACAAACGATACTCAAGACCGTACATGTTGAAGCAACTGGGGACTGTGTGGAAAGCTTGAAACTCAAGTTTCCCGAGCTTTGGAAGAATAAAGAAGTAATGGACTCATGGGTTCATTGGCCAGTCAAGTCAGGCGGCCTAGCATTGTATAATCCCTTCGTTGACCTTATTCCACTACATGAGGCATACAGAAAGCAACAAGAACGTCAAGTAGCAGCTGGACATAAAGACTTGTTTGAGGCACAGGTCAACTCGGATAAGGCAACATGGAAAGGCTTATTGCAAGAGTCATCCAGGCGTAAGAAAAAGAGAGCTGTTGATTCAAGTGAGCTGGAGAAAGATGAGACAATCACTGACTTTGAGAAAACGGATGACGAAAATGAAAGCGATTCTGACTGTGATCGTGATGATGGTCGGAGAATGCGTAAGGGAAAACAAGGGCGGAACAAGAGTAAGAGGCGAATCGGCTACGAAACCTGGTTGCAAAGGTACCGGGAAACGAGATGGCATGGTTGGGGTTCAGCGTATTCCCAAATGTTAACACAAATTACTCCTGTGAGTACTGAGGATGGAGAAGATTGGCTGGAGTGCTTGTACAGTAGCCAATTGGAAGAGAAATTGGGCGAAACTGGCGACTTCATAGACACGAATTTGGTCCCGCTAAGCTTGATTAGTTCCATGCAATCCGCTCGAGTGCACAAAACCTAAATTTGATATGGTATCGTGCTGATGTTGCTAATTATAATGCACATTATACAAATGTTAT
>VICI01004276.1:0-11272 GCA_019593645.1 Akabosia matsudoensis
TAGCTAAGCTTTTTAACTTAGCTTTGTAGCTAAGCCTTTTGTTTTGCTTTCAGCTTCGTCTTTATAAGCTTTACAGCTTTTATTGAATTACAACCATCACATTCCTTGCATTCTCGTCTTGATTAGGAATATTACATGATGTATAACTACGTTTTTGCTAATAAATCCATAGGAAATATTTACTATCAAAATTTAACTGTTGACCAAACATACGAATTTGCCATTTTGATTGCTTGAAATTAGTAATTTTCATGGTTACATTTTCATTGCGGACTTATCTAGAAAGGCCGAACAACATCAGAGGCACATCCTTGGCGCTATTCTAGTGACCCTCCCAAGTTTCTGCCCAACCGAAATGTTTATGCTTTGTTTTTGTACGGGTCTCCAGTTTCATCCTTACCTAAGTACAAGATTGCTATCCTTCAGTTTCAAAATGCAGACAAGCTTGCGGACAAGTTACCATGAAAGATTCTACTGTAAAACGTGTTGAGTGTGACAAGCACTGGCAATAAAATAGTTCTGGGGGGCGGTTTGACCCCAATTGAAATACTCACTGCGAGGTTACCTGTTCCCTGACAGCTTTACCTGTAATTTATCATCTTAAACAAAAGAAGAATTTCCTTATTCCTATTTTTAACGAAGTCTCACTATGTCTGCACTATTGTTAGTAATAGATTGATTTGTTAGATATTTATTTTTAAATTTAAGTAACGTCATTATGAAAAAAGGTGCAAATCTGCTTCTGCAGGGGAATTAGAATGACACTGGATATAAGTAGGATAAATGTTGTCGCTGGGGACTCTGTCCCAGTCTGGAACTTGTTGCCGAGGGATATTCCACACACGAGGTAAATCTTTCGGATCAAGATGAGGATTTTTGTTAGCCTACTCGTCTTATCTTTGGCAGTTGCCGTTGTTTTGGCTGATTCACAGGTAAAGTATTAAAAAATATAAAAATAAATAAAAACTTTTAATTCGCTCTGGAGGGACGTGATAAGAAATTTCATACATGTATTCATTTTTCGTAGGCTGATGATACTCAAGATACGAACCGAGTACTAGTCCGGCACCGCCGTTTTATCCACGGACAGGATGCAAAAACTCCCCCGGGGGGACATGGTAATCATACGGCCAGTCAGAAAGCAACCACGCAACATGCTGGAGCTAATAAAACAACAGTGAAAGCAGGAGCGAAGCCACCAACGACCCAGGCAACGACGAAACGACCAGTGAATGGAGTCCAACAGCAGAATGTCAAAACGACCAAGACTCAGAAACCTGGCGACAAGAAAACTACGCTGCGCCCAAAGTCACCACCGGTGACAAGAAAAAGTCAAGGTCAAACTACGAGACGTATTGAACATCAGAATAGACGACCAAATCACCATCATGGACATGCACATCGCCAGAACCAACAAGTTCAGGTGAGACCCAATACGCCGAGTCCAGCGAAAGGACCTACTCAGCGTCCAAATGGTGCAAACCAGAAACCGCCAGGGAATCAACGGCCCATTGGACCGACCAGTCCACGTCCAACTGCAAACAAAGGACGTCCAGGATCACCGACAGCTCATCAGCATGTTCAAGTGAAGCCGAACACGCCCAGCACAGGTAAAGGACCAACAAAACGACCAAACTCTCCCAACCAGCGACCCAACGCTCAAAATCAAGGACGGCCAGGTAAACCCGTAGCACATCAGCAACAGCCAAACAAACCAAATAAGCCATCAAACGGCCCAACCAAAAAACCGAACGATCCAAACCAACGTCCAAACGGACCAAATAAACGTCCAAACGGTCCAAACCAACGTCCAAACCGCCCAAATCAACGTCCAAACGGTCCAAACCAACGTCCAAACCGCCCGAATCAACGTCCAAACGGTCCTAACCCAGCTCGTCCCAACCAGGGACGTCCGGTCGCTCATCAAAAACCAAAAGCCCCCGCCACAACCCGAAAACCAACTCCGACAAAACGCCCGGCCCAGGGTAAAACCAACCCACCAGCAGCAGCCGCAATCCAGCCAACAACCAAACGCCCAGCCCCGCCACCACAAGCCTCCAAAGGACATCGCCCTGAAGCCCAACGACATCCTTCCCAAGGAAATCGTCCTGTTTCTCATGTTAACTCACCAGCCTTTAAGCCTCCATCTCCTCCCACCCCAGCAAAGAAACAACCCTCCGCACAGAGACATCCTAGCCAAGGCAACCGCCCAGTACACTAGTCATTAGGGGAGAGTACACAGTATATATTACATCCAATTTCGTAATTGCTTTTGAAACCTCTTCTGACGCATTTTAACTTTCCATGACGAATGACGAAAACCAAATAAAAAACTAGACACACGCCCATCTGTTTTTGGCCACGTTTCGATAATATTTATGAGCCCAGGATGGCACGTCACATTCATCAAACATGTTATTGCGGTCAAGAGGTCACACATTATGACTTCGACATGAATGCGCATATGGTGCTGACTGCTGACTGTTCACTCTCATTCTCCTATTTTAAAAGTTTTTTTTTCTATAAAACTGACAAGGGGTATAAAACATTTTGAAATTATTCTCTATCCACTTAATTGAAATAAACTATTTTGACGCAATGAAGCTTTACATCACGATACTCCTCTGCCTTGTGCTGGCCAGCTTTATTTCGGCATGGCCACAGGTAAAAATAGTGTCAATTTCATAAGTTTATTCTAGCCAGCAGTTTATAATTTTTTTAAACAGGGCGGGGCATCTCAAGACCAAGGCATTACGTTCTTGAGAGGTAAGCCAGAGCCACGACGGGGTTGGGGTCGACCACGACCTTCCGGACCAGCACGTCCACCACCATCACGACCTACTGGACCCCAGCGACCTAAACCAGCTCCAGGGAAACCTGGCGGGGCACCAAGACCAATCCGGGTATAAAAAACCAATGAAAAACGACAACTTAACTATTAATTACCAACGAAATGCAAATTTCTTTCAAATTTACTTTCTTGTGAAAGACTACATTAGAAAATAAACAATAAATTCCCATTCGCATTTCCAAATGGTTTCAATCTTATTTCTTATCTTGGCACTTTTCGGTGGCTGCTCATGCACCATTCAATGCTACACCTGCCTCCACGAACCCTCCAACCCTTCAAGCACCGATGATAGCTGTAAAAGAGTTCCAACTTCCAAGTCGGACTACCTCTCTTCGTCAACGACATGCACTTCCGGCTGCCTTATCGAATTGATCAAAAACCGAAGCGATCTTTCCGTAATCGGCTGGCGAAAAAACTGCTTCACAGTCGAAGAGCAATGCATTAAAAAGATTCTCCGGAAGGACACCTCTTGCTGGTCATTCACTTCTGGAGAGTTGAACGACGAGCTTTTCCAAAAAACCTTGGTCAAGTGCAAATCCGACCAAGAGTGGGAGAGACTTCCTCTGCTACCCCATAAGGGAGGGGAGTTGTTCTACACCGTTTGTACATGCACGGAGGCCCACTGCAATGGCGAGGATATCAATGCGACTGTGGAAAGGTTCAGGATAAGAAGGGTCTACACAGAAAACTCAGGTCCAAGAGGGAACAGAAATCAATATGGCGTTGTCTTTGGTGTAGTCGTTTTTAAACGTCTTCTCAATTAATAAAAAACACAGAAAATGTTGACTTTATAACAAACAAATTTATATTACTTATTTATTTGATTATCATCCACATTTTAAATAATTTTAAGGCAGATCATTAAATTGCACAAGAGGCCAGGCACCTCCTCCCCTCCTGCAGAACCTCTGGTTTACTTCGACATAGTCGTTAAAGAATCCACAGTTTCGGAGAAAGAACCGAGAGCTGTCTGACTCCCAGTTGAGTCCGGTCCCTTGGCAAACCCCAGCTGCAACGTCCATTCGACGACGATTGTTTGCTGTGGCGTCAGCTGTGAACCGTGCCGTTGTGAGTTCCTCCCATTTTTCAGTTTCCGCAGAAAACGCCCACTGATTTCCGAAATACCCGGTTCTAACCAGATGGCCTTGGTCTGGGAGAAAGTTTTCGGAGAAAGAATACAACCGAGAGAGGTAGACGCTACAGCCAGGCCGGTTGAAGGAGGCAATCAGCTTCCAAGTTGTACTTCCGGTTGTTATTCCAAACCAGGCGGTGAACACAGTCCCGCCTTCGACTGGGCGCGAGTTGAGAATGAATTTGTAGGTGACATCTGGTTTCCAGGGGTAAACAAGATAGCTCTGACCGCCTGCCCCTTCGTTTCCAAACTCGCCGGTGGTGACGCCCTCGCCTTTTCTCAGCAAAGTGACCTTTTGACAGTCTGGAATGGCACAAGGATCGTCCGTCTCACATTCACTCCAAACACTAAACAAAACCCGCCTCTCTGTGGCGGAATTTACTTGGATTCCGAGGTAGCCTCCGTTGAAGCCAATCGCGCAAAAGTAAGCGCCGACAATATCGTTTCCGGTTGGAATTACTACTTCGTTGTAAAAATAACTGAGGCGGGTGAGATTTTGGGGAACTTCGTAGTTTAAATGGACGGAGGGGCCTCTCCTCCCGAAGTAAAAGTCTTCAGAAGACTCAACAAAGCAGAGATTGGTCCGGTCAAAGCTCTCGGGTTCTTCAGGCACAATTATCACGTGACTCAGGTCGCAAAAATACTGTCCGGTTTTGGATTTACCGCGAATGGTCAGGCAAACGTGTTGATGAAGCTCGAAAGTCCCAATCGCGAGGATTTGGTAGGATCCACTGCCCCCGGAAATGGACACAGTTTGCTCATCCTCATTCGAAACTGCTACAGACAAAGAGGATTTATGGGAACGCTCCACACGACAACGTAAGCCAAGCTTGTACCGCCCAGGATTATCCACATGAAAGTAAACAACTGCGTGACAATCTGGACTAGTCCAGTTGACGACGCCACACTCGCGAACTTCACAAGAGCCAAAGCAATTCCCTCCGATGGGAACAATCCAGCTGCACGACTTGCCGTGACAAAGGTCCCGGTACTGGGATAACTCGTGGAGTGTCCATGAGCTGAGGTGCTCGGGATTATGGCAAATTAGCTCGCATGTTGAACCACTCGTGTCACTAGCTTCCGGGGAGGATAACACCCGACAGGGTGGCGGCGGGGGGTCAGGATCATCTAATTTTTCGATTGCCTTCGACACCTTTGAAAATAAATTCCGGAAAAAACTCATGTCAGTGCATTTGGTCAACTTGTTAATTGGAAAACAGGTGGGTTAGCATAACAAAACAAGACAGGTGTATTAGTGCCGTTCACACAATATGTCACACCTCAATAAAAAATCCATATCCTTTCTCTCTGCTTTCAGTTTTCATTTATTTTAGTTGAAAAAAATTGTATTTGGATTGACAAATGACAAGTATACATTGTTCATCTTGGCGAAAATATAGCAACGTTTTGCAATGAACGGCCCCAAACAAGAGCTCCGTTATAGACCGTATGTTTTTTCTCTCTTACTTTTGCTAGAAATTTCCCCGTCCATCTGGTTTGTACGTCAAAAACTCAAAAGGAAAGAATCCGTAGAAGAAAGAAACAAGCAAAGTTCAGCTGGTGCTGAATGTGTATGGAGGGATGGAGGGATTGTAGGTTCCGTTCCACTTTAATTCAAAATATTTAGTAACAGTTAAACCATAACTGTAAATCACCATATGGCGCCACCATGAACAATTCAAGACATCCACTACTTAACGACTTGGTACGGGTTAAAATTTCAATTTTAAAGTAATTTATATTGCTTTTGCTTTTATATTTAATTTGTTTCCTCCTCCCAAGGTGCTCTCCACACTAACCCGCTATGTTAGTCCAAAGGACATTCCCAACTTCCGGTTGACTTGCTCAAAATGGAGGCACTCAATTGACTGGAAGTTCCGCCGTGACCTTCCAGTGAATCTGGCTAGCGAAGAACTTCTTACCTCGTTTCTACACGATGAGGACCAGCTTTTTCTCCAGGTTTTCGACAATTTCATCCTGTCCGAGCTGGAGCTGGATCCTCTCGCCAGGACAGCTTTCTTTGACACTTTGCTACCTCGCGTGAGAACGTTAGAGTTCAATCCAGATCCGTACGTGAGCTTTACCGAGTTCAGAACCGTTTTGGAAAGAATTTCACCGAACATTCGGTCGTTAAAGATTCAAATACCGACAAGGTACGCCCGGAGAAATCTTTTGAGGAAAGTTAACTTCCGGAACCTTCAAAATCTTGTTTGGCTTGCTGAAGACATCGACAATCAACAGGATTCGCTAAGTGTCCACTTCTTATCTGAGTTTTACAAGCTTTGCTCTGCGTACATCCGATCTGTTGAGTGTTTGGATAACTCGATAAGACATCTCGACGCCCTGGGGCATTGTGACCTTCCATTTTTGACATCCCTTCGGTTGGGATATCTTGACGCTCCTGGGCTTGAGTTACTTAAGAGGAATTCTACCTGGAAGCTTCGTCACTTATCTATCCAGGAATTTGGCGACCAAGTCACGTCACCATTGCTAAACTCAGTTGTGGAGTGTTTTGGATCAGGATTGGAATGTCTGGAGCTTGGAAAGTTGCATCGGGACGGGGTTTGTATTAATCTTCCCCTTCTCCCAGTGCTGGATACGTTGCAAGTTTACATGTCAGACGCTACAGGCTACTCCACACCTCCAAACAACCTTCCATCCTTGGTCCATTTGATTATCAAAGGATGTACAGTAAAATCGAACGTGCTTTGCCAGTTTCGAACGCCTCAGCCAGTGGCGTCAGTGAAGGAACTGAGCGTTGAGCTATCTCATGAGCACGTCTACGAAAATTTGGATGTTTTGTGGGAATGCTATCCGAATATCTTCAGTCTGACATTGGGAAAGCCGTCCCAGTCGGGGCTGGCGAGTGTCTGGACGCTGTGGAGGAACCTGACTTGTTTAAAGATTATGTCGGGGTGTGGCCACATTGATTCCGTGGTTACTGGGATTCCTCATGAAGTCTGCGAAAGGATGGTTGCCGAACAGCATTATCCTGTTTCACCGGAGTTGGTCAAGTTTTCGGGCCCGAGTATTCGGAACCTTACCCGTAAGCTAGTTAAAAAATGATAAGACTTAAAAACATCAAATTTGCACAAGAATGAGCAAATTTATACTTCACTTTTTCAAGAATGAGCAAATTTTTATTGGTTTTTTAACAAAGGAGCTTGTATTTTTTCGTTTTGTTACAGGTTTGCAGGTGCTTGAGATCAATATGTGGAGCGAGTGTAGGTCCAACAGTTTGTCAACCCTCCCAACGGACGTGTCAGTGTACTACGGTCTTTCCGAGCTACCAAACCTTCGAAATCTCACTATTCACAGGAGCTTGGTAAATTTAGGAGCAGTGTTAAGTTTTGGTGTTTTATGTTAAAAATCAGTTAATGATAAAAACTTTTGCAATTAATTTATCAGATTTCTGAAGCAGCATCGTCGTATTTGCGTGAACGACTATGGAGCCCTGTCATCTCGCCAATCCAACTCCGCTACGACGAGACCATCGACGCGTTTCAGTTTCACAAGAACGCTCAGAAGCTTATCAAGCTCTTGTGCAGATATCCCCACCAGTCTCTTCACAACTTACCTGCCTACATGCAAATGCTCTACGTAAACAATCAGCTAGATTTATAGTCTGAAAAAAAACAGAGAACGAAATATGTCATGCGAAGTTTCTTAGTTTCGTTAGTTGACCTAGCTGGCTAAATAAACTTGTCTAAATTTTCCAAATGCGTGCTCATTACAAAGAAAAACAAAATAGTATTCTATCTTGTCAATTTAACTACCTGTAATTAGAGACAAAACCGATGAAAAGACTCGTGTCACGTGTTTGACTCTAATCTAATTCCTATATTCACAATAGTATTAGCTAGCACGCGGCAATTGTTGCAAAATAAATATGAAATGGTTAAGGCAAAAGGTTGTGTAAACCAAAAAGGCAATTGCCGCTTTGTCGTTGAATTTATTCTTGTCAAGTATCGATTTAGTAAAATCGAAAATAAAATGGGGGTTTAAAGTAAAGAAGTACTCGTTGCAAATTTGATGGTCAGAATCATTAGCATCATATGGGCCAGAGCCGCACCATATGTCCCCTCCAAAATTGTTGGCATACCAGGCAAGACATCGTTAAGTGCTCGAAAGAAAGGATTCGACAGCTTATGAAAAGACGCACCTACCTATAGTGCCCACAAAACAAGGCCTACCAGCAGACAACCTCACACCAGACAGCACCTCAGCAGGCAGCCCAGCACATTTAAAAACGTAATTTTTAAAGGAATGGCGCACCCTGCAATGCATGTATGCAAATTTTTTCTCCCTGGATGGCGAGGAGGAACCGACCAAAGTAACGATTCCAATGTCCATCTAGACACTGAGCACAGAGCACATCCAAAACAGAGCACCATCTAGAAATCTCCATGAAATTCAGTTGTTAAGGCTTTCTAACTGCGCCGCTCCTCTAGACGGATTCCAGTTCTGAAAATTGTCACCGGTTTGCAACATTAATTGAAGTTTGAGAATTGGATGTCATAGTCAATCTGTCTACTCCTAGGAATTAGAGGTACGAACTACTTAAATATTTTGAAAATTTTACTTTTTAAATAACAATATAAGCAATTGTCCATGTTTCTTTTGCAGGCAATTA
Source organism: Akabosia matsudoensis (assembly GCA_019593645.1). NCBI lineage: Eukaryota > Metazoa > Arthropoda > Collembola > Entomobryomorpha > Paronellidae > Akabosia > Akabosia matsudoensis. The sequence continues at coordinate 8,617 of VICI01004276.1, forward strand.
GGGCCAAAATGGAGCCTACAATTACAGTCAAGAAAGGGTTGAAGGTAACAAGGACGACAAAACAAACTGTCAACTTCCTGATTCCACTTCCCCATTGGGAATTCCGCAATGAGATCCGACAGTGGGGATCCGACATGTGTACAAACATCGTAGACGTAAAAGAGGGCAGTGGTGAGCTCATGTTTAGGTTGAAAGTGGTTGCCTCGGAATATTGCTATGGAGATGAAGACGACCGTTATATTAACCTGACCATGAGTACTAAGGACGTTGTTGAAATGAATGTGACCCTGTCTGCTGTTCTTCTTGCTTTGGATGGAACTCCGTCCGAGCGTAAGGCTCAAGTACGTGGGTGCATTGAACTCGCTCAGCCAGGTATCGCTCTTTAATTTTATCAGTAACGAACGGTTTAATTGATGTTTCAGATGACTTACAACGCATTCAAACGAATAGGGTTAGGAGACATGAGGATACCATTTGACATATCGAAGGAGTGGAAGGATTTTGTCCAAAAACGTGACGATGATAATGAGAGTGACAAGAGAAATCCGGAGCACGACGAGCACTTCGATGTGTCGATTCTGTACGTTACTCTGCCCAAGACAGCATTGCTTGTGAGTGATGTTTACACGAAGGCTGGAAAAGATTGGAACAACGCATATCAGAGAATGTTGTCATCTCCGGCATTTCAAAACGTCAAGTTCATTTGTAGTGATGGGGTGGAAGTCAGTGCAAACAAGGAGTTACTAGCAGGTATGTTAATTATTTGTCCGTGATGGATTTTAAGAGTGAAACATATATTGAATTGAATGGAAGTTGATCTAGAGTTTTTTTTTTGGTTCCCAATAGCTCAATGTCCTGTTTTTGAAGCAATGTTCCAACGGTCCAAGATGCTCGAAGCTGAGACGGGGGTTGTCGCGGTGGCCGACGTGACAGGAAGTGTAATGACAATTGTGCAATGTCCTGTTTTTGAAGCAATGTTCCAACGGTCCAAGATGCTCGAAGCTGAGACGGGGGTTGTCGCGGTGGCCGACGTGACAGGAAGTGTAATGACAATTCTTGTGGAATATTGGCAGACAGGGGTACTGGCCAAGACCTGGTACAAATCAGAGAATATTGGAGGTCTTGCTCGGGCTGCTAACAAGTACGGGGCTGAGCCACTAATGAAATTGTTGGACGAGACACTCGGGAATGAAAGTTTTGTGGCTAGTAACCTAAAGCTTTTGGAAATTGCATCAAAAGCTGGATACAAAAAAGCCGAGAAGTCGATCATCGGGAATCTCTTGAAACGAGCAAAGAACTCGTTGACAAGGGACGCGTTCTACAGTGCACTCGGCTTGTCTCCTCAACGAACATTTCTGGGAGAACCGGCAGCGAAGAAAATTCGATTGGATAATGAAAATGAGTAATTTGTCGTATTTTTTTGACAATGTTTGTTGATTAACTTTAATGAAGTGTGTAATCTATTGAACCATGGACTATGTAATGAACTAAGTTGATGATTTCCTCCGTGTTAAGTTTATGTTGGAGTGGCTTGAAATGCTGAGAGTTTTTTTTTTGTACCCAACGCTAACGATTAAATTTTTGGGCGAAAAGTAAAAATGCTTAACGCGTGTTTGACTCGGATTAGGACTTTATTATTTGGATTTATTAGGTTCCTTAGTTGGACAGGAATCCTAAGTTTTTCTGTGTTACATTCAGTACGGCCAGTTGTCAATGGATAAATCCTAGCAAACCCACTTATCCGTAGTAGACATAAGCATACTGTGGGTTGGCGGCTGGAGCTGGTCCAGCAATTGGAAGTGCACGGGCGATTGGCAGCGGGGATGGTCCAGCGACAGCCACAGCAACGACCATAGCGACAAGAAGAAGGACAGCGAACTGAGGGAACAAAAGTTGTTTCATGAATCAAACATGAGTAATTTTAGTTGATAATTTAGCTACTTTTGAATACGTAGTTTAACATACCAATCGGGACATTCTGGAAGAAGTTGGTGAACCAAAAAGGAGTCAGAAAACTTTGATAAGCTTGAGTGTTGAGATTGGTCAAGTGAGTACCGAATAGTGATGATTTCTTAACTTTTCTCCAGTCTATTTATACACCAACCACATGGGATCCGAACTGATCTGTCGTCCACAGATCAGTTCCAACTTGTGACCTTCGCATCGAAAACAACCTCACAACAAAAACTTTCATAGCAATAAAAGTCACATCACTTTTGCCTTCGAAAAAATTGAAACTCCAGATTTATTTACGATTTTTGTTCTAAGTGTTTTCTAAAAAGAATTTCTTAACACTTCACAAAAATAGTACAAAAAAAAGACACAAGAGATCACAGCACGACTTCGCTTGCCTTGAACACTTTCGTTTCCATCACAAAAAATATGTACATCCAAAGTGCTATGCTGGCTGAACATCATTACTTGCTTGGAGACGACATCCGTTTTAGGCACATAAATCGGGTTATAGCCAAGGTGATCATGTCCATGTTTTTTTGAATCGGCTGCTCTCTACTTTATCTTGGCCTTTTTTTGATATGAAGGCCGTTTCGGGTTGGCTCCTTCAGCGTGAAAAGTAATAAAATGTCTTTCAATTTGGTGCTTCCGCACAAACGCAGCCGGGCAGTGCTCACACTTGAACGGTCGAATATTCAAATGC
>VICI01004277.1:0-11272 GCA_019593645.1 Akabosia matsudoensis
AAAAATACATTAAAAACTAGCAGTTTTCTGCTTGCTGCGTCTCTGTGTGATGGCACCTTAATAGAAAAAGATTACACAGGCAGTAATATTGATATAATCGAGAATTTCCAGATATTAAAGAATTTTACTTGAACGGAAAGATGTATTGCATGATAAAACATAAAATCCCGAGTTTAAGCTCGCCCGATTGGACTGGGTTTGTCGAAACGCTCGGTTTGGGGGAAACAGTTTCTCAGAGACCAGCGATTCTCCAGCTCACCTTGCGTGTTGGTCGCTGAATTAAGAATTTGAAATTTTCTACCCGAGCCATTTTCTAAATACCATTTTTTGTGTACAAAATCAGAATTTGTGATGCTAATCGTGATAAAAATGATTGATAATTTTGATAACATTATTTTCCGGCCCGCTAAAATCCTAAAGTAGCCAACGAAGTGGCTCTAAACAAAGTGTATACCTTTTGTTTTTGGCTTGTAAGCATCTAAAGTCTTTATACTCAACTCAGTCATTCCTTTACAGCTATACTTATTTGTCTTGTCCGTCTGATTCTTCTCCTGTTGGTCATAAACCAGGTGCATTATTAATGAGTACAAATACATAACTTTTTAACTGACTTTTACAAGTTGGGTATGTGCATAACTCCCTTCCGCTCCGTCTGCACTGCACTGAATCTACTAAAAAAACTAGATATTTTCCGTGTATCACAATTTTAGCATTGTACTAGAGCCAATCCAGGAAATAACGTAAGTTTTACACGAACTCTGACATAAACTGGTAGCGTAAAGTTTTATTCCAAGTTTAGTTACTTTTCTCTTAGCGTACGGTAGAAGTTTTTTTTTTACGATTTTTCCCAAATTGCATTGCTCTTATTTCGCATGTTCCATCTTTCTGATCTTGAACTGGGCATGAATACATGAATGACGTAGGGGGAAACAGTGTTCTTTAGTGCACACAAAGAATTAGATTTTAAGCAAGGTCTTGGCGTAAGACGAGTTTTATGGAGACAAGAGCTGTTCCGTAATCTAGTCAAAAATCCGTAATGGACAAAGGGAAAAGTGACTGTAATTATTCACTCCATGCGGAAGATTATTTTTATGAAGAGTATTACTCCTCGTCCAGAAAGTACCATCTATTGATTCTTCCTATTATGTTAATTATGTCGTAGCTAATAATGATGCATTAAAAACACTTTCACCGCAATGCACAGTTCATGCTATTCAATCTGAGTTCATATATGCTTCTACATATAAATAGATAGATCTTGCAGATATAAGTAATCACAGTAGCTAATAATGATGCATTAAAAACACTTTCACCGCAATGCACAGTTCATGCTATTCAATCTGAGTTCATATATGCTTCTACATATAAATAGATAGATCTTGCAGATTTAAGTATATATATATAACCTACATATATATAGGGTGATGATGTATCTGGATAGCGAAAAACATTTGTAATTCAATCGATCAGTTTGTGTGTTCAGGCTTACTTTTATTTCTCATTTTTTGACGAAAGCTTGTCTGGAATGCAACTCTTGAAATTACAAATATAGCTCAACACCCATGTCACCCTTGTCTACCGTTCATCATCTGACTTGACTTTGACTCAGCAACAACATTCCTCTGTTTTCTGTCTATAGACTGACATATTTTTAAACAGCGAAACGTACAGCGGAAATCAAATAGGCCTTACCATATAAATCAATATAATAAAGACAAGCTTACTGTTTTCGACTTTCTCCTCATAAATGCATACAATATCATAGCACCAGGTTTTCTTTGCATCTCCTCCTTACGTCCCGTGTTCGCTCATCCTGGCTGACATAAGTAGCAATAGAATACGAATCCTGCATCCTATGAATCCTATGCATAACACATGTGGAAAGGGGTATAAGCTCTCCGGATGGGAAAATGACTCCAAAGTAAAGAAGGCAAAAGCCATCTAGTTTGCAATAGAAACTAATAGAAATTCAGGAAAAACGAAGCCAGTCGGGTGAAATGGGTGAAAGAAGAGAGAACAAGAGGAAAAAACTCTTAAATCTAAGTCCAAAAGGCTCTGATGGGCTATACAAATGTGTAGTTTTACTCAAGGAAACCGTCGTAATGCTTGTTGGATGCCACATGAAATGACTGTACAAATATTCCTGTCGTATCGTATATTTAAATTCACGACCTATCCGATATATGGTCACATATACATTAGTAAACGAGCAATATTACTACAATTTCTTTTTTCAGAAAATAGTGTACGAAAGTAAGAAGGAAAGAAAAAGGATGGGGACGAGAAAAAATGTTGTGTTCACACAATCTTATTACAAATATTGCCTTGCCACGAGTTGACTTGTACATATTTTTTTTTACACAGTTTTGTTTGTGCTACCACCGCCAAAAACGCACCACTAAAGCCGCCACCTTATAGTAGGATGAAAAGCAGTTTACATTCAACATTTATAGTGGCATTGGTTAGTGGGCAGAAACACAACGTGTAGGTGTTTTTGTTGATCTTTCATGGAGAATAAAGTATTTGTAAATAGACTATATTTCTGCATCAAAATGAGATTCGGTTTCAAGGAGAAAAAAGATACACGCCACGCAGATCTCGAGGAATACACCGCCGTAAAAATGTCTGACATAGAGTAAAACAACTCTCATTTCTGGTGCAGTACCAAGGATTGTATCTTGTTTTGATACTGGCAAGGGTTGTTGTAAAATCCATATTACAAAAAAGTATACAATTTTAGGTAGTTGCACCTTTTCAGACCAACAAAATGAATATTCTGAAACATCGACAGAAACATTCAACAAAGATCGCGCTTTTAAAAACATCCGACTTCTTGTGCGCGTCATTCCAAAAGTGCCTTCACACAGAGACGCAGCAAGCAGAAAACTGCTAATATTCAATGTATTTTGTTGCTGCAGCATTAGCAGTATGTAATGTAACAGTATTAGCAGTTTTCTGCTTGCTGCGTGTCTGTGTGAAGGCACCTTAAGGCTATATGTTCCTTCAACCCGAGATCATACAATATTCTTTTGTTTATTAAAGATACTCCGCTTCAAATTATGGAAACAGATGCTATATGATGTATAATTAGCAATTGATATAAACGAGAGTTATATGGGTAGTATTAGTATAGAAGACTGTTGTTTTGCCTCACAATTATGTTGGCAAAACTGAAATATTATGAACTCCTCAATTCGCCGAAATCCTTTTACTAAAACTTAATTATTTTCTGCTACAATTAAAAAAAAAATTTTTTACAAAATAAAGCTACATATTTTCCGTAGATTTTCTTCCAATAAAAAAATAGCTACTTTTAGTAAACTAGGCTGAGGATAAGCTCTGTTATAGACTGTAACAGCGATTTTTTAGTAGTTTTTGTGAAGAATATGTTAGAACGAAATTTAATACCGATTTTTGCCTTGGTTTTTTCATCTTAAAAAATTGAGAGATTAGCATGCGTGCCGTAACCGTCATGGCCTTTTCATCACAATCTTCGCTTTCACTCTCTATAGCTTTCCATTGTGCAATAGTAGCAACTTTCTTTTTTTTGTTGAATCGTTGTGTCATGGTGTAAAAAAAAGTCAAGAACTAGGCTTACCATATCGTTTTTTTTGTGTTCATTTGTATGAAAAGCTCCATTTCAACTCTCGCCAGTTTTTCCTCAGAGTACACACACAGACAGAGAAAGAGAGAGAGAGAGAGAGAGAAGACTGAAAATTGTATGAAAACACATGGATTGAACCTGTGAGAAAAAAGGAAACATTGTCGAGCTCAGGGAAAATGGGAGCAATTGCGTTTCCTCTATTGAAATTCTTTTCTCCCCTGTCTCGTTTCTCTTTCACTTATACTTTTCTCCTTTTCCTATCTATAAACCTTTCGTATAAAATACTTTCCGCGGATATTTCTGCGTCGATGAGAAAGTGAAAATGAGATAGCGAGGAGAAGTAGGAGAAGAAACAGTTATGTAATGCTGAGAATGTGCCGTAGTAGTACATACAATCATAATCTTTTGGAAGGAGTCCTCCGAGACCCATTCTCCGTCACAGTTCCAAGAAAACAATTGAGAAATGTGCCCGCAAAAAGCAGTAAATCACGGTATACCTGTCTTTCACATTGTTCTTGTAGGCAACCTTGCCGAGCTGAACACACCGGAGAAAAAACTGCCTGATTTGATAGAAAATCATCAGAAAGGATAATAACATGACTGCTAAGCTGTAAAAAACGGAACATTACACGGGAAACACGAGATATACAAAACACAATGAACATTGAATAAAAAAAACAAAGCTCCAGCAACATCTCGCGTGTACGTGATCTTGACAAACTGAACCGAACACGATCCTGTCAACTATTCTTCCCACCTGTCATACACATGTTTAGACTTGAAATTAACTAGTTTTCGAAATTAAGTACAAAAGTGCAAGCCAAACGCGCTGATATAATATATCAAACTGAAATATTTTTTGAAAATAATACAGCGTGTTATTACTTGAAGATTACTCCGGGAATAACTTCTCAAATACTGCGTCTTGTTGCATTTCCTTTGATACCCCAAGGAAAAGCCTATTATATGCCCATTTTACTATTTATCTTATTCCAGAACCCCAAGCTGCGCTATGTAAAGATAGTAAATAATATTTTGTAGATGTTTGTACGTAAAAACACTTTTAAGATTTCGTCATGCTAAAATAGCACAGGATATGTACAAGTTCATACAATCTTCCCTAAGATGCATTAGCATCACCTCGCTTTCCTTTTACTCGCTTTATGTTTCTGCAATTTGATCAACAAGGGTGAAATTTGAGCTTACGTACACATTTTTATTGCACTGGCATTACTCACATTATATTATGGTGTAATAGGGATACTCTTAGCAATGGAGTAACGGCCACGGAACGCTTTTTTTATATATATTTTATTCTCTAACGCTAGTGTTATGGATAAGTGGAAGTGTGAATGACGATATCAATGTACATTACGTCGGAATAAAAGAAACATGTGGAAACGATAACACGAGTTGTAATACAACAATCTAGCATAACCACAGCCGCAGCGAGACGTAATAGAAAAGCGGATAAAAGTATATAAAAAAGGGCAACGTTACGGCATATAGCCTAAAGAATAACATATTGTTACTGCTAACGGAACTACTTCACAGAGGAAGTTAAAAGTAAATAGATGTATCGTGTAATCATGTAGTGAGAGTGATATTATTATTAGATTTATGATCTTACCCATACGTGGTTGTATAGAAGACAAGAAAATTGCCGAATAAAAATAATCATATTATTAGAGCAAGTGATAACTCACGACGACCAAGCCCTTTTCTACCTTATATCTACTCACTCGCTCCGTATTGCCGGTGTTATGCACGTTCGTTTTAATGCCCGTGAAAGTTGTACTTTTTAGTCGCAACCTAATTGAAAAGGGGTTGAACGTTATCGGAAGTATTTGTTATGGTAAGAAAGAGAATATGATCTAGTTCGGAGTGATTATGTCATCATTAGCGAGAACAAGGTGAAATTGAAGCAGTATAAAACAGAGTTTTTACAAGATAAAATGATGTAACCGTAACTGGGTAGAAAAAGCAGTACTTATTTTTTTGGCGTCTTTGACAGAATCAAGATAGACCTGTATATTATATAGAGATGACNACCTGTATATTATATAGAGATGACACCAAAAAAATAGTCCCCCTGACCAGAATCACTAGTGTCCCCGTCACAAGTCTCTAACTGGAAGCAAAACGCACGTGCTCGTTCGTAGGTTTGTTTGTCGAAAGAAGATTTTTTTGTATCCATCTCTGGATGTGCTTTCCATGAACGCTATTGTCGTAGAGTCAGGGGAAAAATGATGTGATGAGTAAGAAGAAAGTAAAACAAAGATAACGACGAGCCAGATGAACATGATGAAATAGAACATGAGTTATTCTTTCCATGGGTTTTGTATTGGCACAAAGCAAGGGGAAAAAATGATGTGATGAGTAAGAAGAAAGTAAAACAAAGATAACGACGAGCCAGATGAACATGATGAAATAGAACATGAGTTATTCTTTCCATGGGTTTTGTATTGGCACAAAGCAAGCAAGACTACATGACAACTGGCAGTGTTCACTGTACAAAGGAAATATAGACATTGACAGTGCGAATATGCGGTATTGGAAAGACCCGGCAATGTATTAAACGGTTGGGCCAAATATGACGAAAACTGGAAATGTATGAACGCACAAGAGCTCCAAATATATAGATCTAGGCTAGCTCCTTCTCATAAAAAATGAAAAAAAGTCTGCTGCGTGCTAAACCTTTATGACAATCTTAAGAAAGTGAATCTTGGGTAGAGGGTTTTAGGGTGTGCATTGTCGACGGAAAATGTTCGTGGCGGTAATGGTGGAAGAAATAAGAATCGAGAGAAAAGGACAGAAGGAATTGAAGCGAGAAAAATTTTCGTTTTCTGTTCAAGACAACGTTGCTTTTGCTTCAGCAGCTTCTTATTTTCTCTTCTCTTACTTGGTTTCTTCCGCCCTTTCTCTTTCCTTTTGTGAGGCGAGCACTTCTATACTATCATTATAGGAATACTTTGTAGTACTGTTACCTTTAAATAATGGATTTGTAACTATACGAAAGAGCAAGGAAAAACGTCGGATATTATTGCGTTTTCACTTTCACCATATTCACTTGCGAGACTCAAGTCTTCTATTGTACATGTCTTGAATGTATGTCCTTCTGTATCCGCAGACTCAAAACCTTGTTTCTATTGAGGAATTGGAATTTGAGTTTTTTTTTGGACCAGGCAAACAGCCACCGAGCCAAGCCTTTTTTTGTCTATGTGTTTATCTCTTTATTTCCTCAGTGATGTCTTCTGCAATTGACATGTTTCTTCAGAAGTAATGTACAGACAAGGCCTGCTTTTGTCTTGAGCAATACAGCTAACAAATTTCCTCCAAACTAGGTAAGCCAGTTTTTCCTTATACGAATGTAAAATTTAGAAACTCTGAGCGAGCGCCAAACGACTTTTCGACTATTGAACTTCTGAAAGAAATCAGGTTTTAAATGCCGTTTGGATTAGAATGCAACATATGATGACTGGCTGCCTAATTTATAAAGACGTTTTGAATCAGATAACGACGAGGAAAAAGAAATCAGCAATGCAATACACACTTTATACATTAAAAGTAAACTATTTCCGGTTCTTATTTACCCTTCTGTTTTTCTTAGAATAGTTTAGCCTCAAAAGTCACAAATTGTGGTAAAAAAACAGTCATAAGTAACGGTTTTGGAGATTTATTATCAATATGTTTCGCAAGTCATCTGAAAAAGTCATTTCCGGCTACCCAGAGTATTGTACTGCGAGCCAAACCAAACGTAAACACTCACAATCTTACCCGGACTTTCATCAGGTTACACTTCGCCATATTTGGTGATACTGTTTCTCTTCATTTGGCACGATATGTCCAGAACTTTATGTAGTCTCATAAACAAACGGTTCATGTTTTTCAAAAGTAAAGCTCTTTCTCGATTTATTAAGCGTGATTTGGCCAAGATTATGTTTAATCGTGATTGAGCGGTGTAGGATGTTAGATGCAGAAAAAATGTTCAACTTCGTGAAGTAAATGTAGCAAGTTCGTTCTCTGACATTTTGTTTCCAATGCAAAGTGACCGTTCTCCACACATGTCCAGGGTTGGGAGCAAAATAAAATAAAGATTTTGTAAATGACATGAAATACTAATTTTTTCAGTATATAGTTTGATCATTAATTATTTCATATTATTCTCGTATGAATGAATGTCACATTATATCTGTGAATATGTCAGATCCTAAGATTTTCTGTAGAAAGAGCTGCGTGCGTGCGATACGCTATGCGCATATCCTTCTTCACAGCGTTTCACGCGTACATTAGATATTAGTCTTTGATGACTAATTTCTTAATTAAAGATGAATGACTTGCGAGATTGTCAGAAAGTTAAGTGAATGAAGGAAAAATGACGACAAGATCCAATGAGTGTGTATTCACTCTTGTGTATTTTAGAGCAGCAGGAAAGGATAAGCGAATAGATAAAGAGGACCAGAGAGTGGCCGTATTAACGAAAAGTTATGCTGCATAGTGACTGGTATGTATACTTGAACAAAACGACATAAATTAATGAGTGTGCTGAGAGTCTCCTTTCACTTTGCTTTTGCTTGATTTGCTTACTATTTCATTTGTGTGCCTAACCAGGCGAGAAGCAGAGTAAATAAGTGGTTTCTGTGTATCAGCCTCCTTGAAGGAAATCAGCTTTTCCTTGCATCGGAGCAGCATGCATATTATCAGCAGACTTTCCCTTATGAATTGAAACAACACGTCACGTCCCATCGTACACGTTACCTCAGAGAAAGAGCTACAAATACCACATCGCCACTCAGATGAGCAACATGAAGCAAAAAAAGTTTGGGTCTTAGTCCCCATGTTTTCCTTGAATAGCCACTCGTCGATCTATGTATTAACGGTAATAAAACAGTGAGCATTTTGAGATTTAAGGATACTGGTTGGTGGCTACACCGCGGTATTTGAAAGCAAACTTATGTTTTCCCTCACTGTGAATCGTATCATGGAATGAGGGAAAATCTGCCACGAGGTCTACTCCAGATACAAGGTTGTATTAAAAGCATCGGAATACCCATTTTATGCCGCCGGCTAATTAGCAAGAATTTGAATGCGCGTGCAATACGCTGTTCAAGAACGATTTTAAAGCAATTAATTTTTCAATGTTGATACATTTTGATCTAATATATGAACAGTTAAGTGTTGAGAGTGTTCGTATCACAGCAGAATATTCAAACCAATCGTTTTCCATTGCACAAAAACCTCGCCATATTGATTGACTATATTATTAAGTGGATAGTTGATCATAGAAAGGCTAAATTACATCGGAGAGAGGGGAGGGGGAATGTTCGGAGTGAGGAAAAATCCATATTCAGGCAAACAATTCCATCCTACAGAGAGGTCAAGGCTGGTATTAGACAAAACTCTTTCAATTTGAATAAATTGTGACCATACATTTTTAATTAATGTGACAGTATTATGTACCGGAAGCTGCTTTATAGGATCGTAAAGGCTGTCTGTCTGTCCGTCTGTCATGTTGCACAAACGAACTACTCCATATTAACTAAAAGAAGTGCCCCGTGTTGACAACGTACTGCGTCAAATGCTTTCGCTACTTTGCAAATGTGTACAAATACACTTGTTTCTTTAATAAGAAACAATACTGTAAACCCTCTTTTGTCTTTTTGTAAAACACAGGCTGTTGAGCAAATAATTCAAAAGCCTACCCGTCTTAGTCAAGTTCTCGACCTAATTTTTGTGAACGATGTGGCGAAGGTATTTACTTGGGACGTATATGAAGCCAATATAGCTGACCACAAAACTACTGAATGTGTTTATAAGTATTTTAAGCCCCCAGCTAAAAGAAATACGACACAAGTTAGGATATACAATAACAAAAATGCTTTTGTTGAAAATCTCAACCTCTGCGACTCATTTGACTGTTCAAATTTTAATTCATTCTTGAATATATTTTTCAAAATTTTGGACTTGAGTATTCCTTTAGTGAAAAGAACTTACAATGAAAAGAAACAAAGAATCTACATCAGTTCGTCAACTGCTAGGCTAATAAGGGACCTGATAAACTCTATAAGCGTGTAAAAAAGCTACCTTGTGGTTCAGGGATCCGTGACCTGAAATCTCTAAATGTCAGAATAAAGCATCTTATTAGGGAAGATACTAAAAATGAAGTTAATTCTATTGTCAATAACGGTAACATATGGACTAGTTTACGTGGCTTCATAGGTAAAAAAGGTACTGCTAAAGCTTCAATCGATATTGATGCAAATGTATTAAACAAATTCTATGCCAATGTAGCTACTCAAGTCAAATCGGGTTCAACTCATGAGAAAATAATTTTAAACTCTGGTACTGTACAAGAAAGCTTCTTTCTTAAAGAGCTTACAAATGTTGACATTTTATCTACTTTTATTAGGATGAAAAATCCCAAAAACTTAGCGCCTGATCCGTTGGGTGTATGCAACAAAATGATATTACATGCATTGTGTTCTCCTAATTTTGTCGATAACCTAACTAAATTGTTTAATAGTTTTATTGCGTCTGGTTGCTTACCTGTTGAACTCAAAATAGCTAGAATCACCCCAATACCTAAAACTAATAGCGTTTCACAGCCTAACGAAACAAGGCCCATCTCGATTCAGCCTGTGCTATCCAAAATTTTCGATAAATGTATATTTAGGCAAGTGAATGAGCACTTTGAAAGCAAAAACCTACTCAGTGAAGCTCAATTTGGGTTCAGGAAAGGTATATCTACTACTCATGCATTGACACAAATTCTAGATTACATGTACCAAAATGTTGATAAAAATAGTGTCTGCGTACTTATTGCTCTTGACCTCCAAAAAGCTTTCGATAGTGTGGATCGAGAAATTCTTTTAAATAAACTAGCACAATATGGTGTCAACTACGATATAATTAATTCAATGATTAATAACCGATTTCAAGATGTCGAAATCAATGGAAGTCGTTCTGAAACACTAGAAACCACTCGCGGTTTATGCCAAGGTAATGCAAGTAGTTGCTTATGGTTCTCCGTGTATGTTAATGATTTTCCTTTGTGCCTTCAACATTCTAAGGTAACTATGTTTGTAGATGACAACTCATTATATAACACTTCTAGCATAGATAATCTTGAAACTCTAAGATACCAAACTGAGCAGGATCTTGTTGAGGTACAGAAATGGTTAGAAAGTAATAAAGTAAAACTAAATATTGACAAAACACAGTTTATGTTAGTGGGTTCAAAAGCAGCGTTAAAAAATGTCATGATTTTAGCCTTAGTATTAACGGTATCAATCTGAAGCGAGTTAATTTTATTAAAATACTAGGGGTTACTATAGATGAATATCTCAATTTTAATGAGCACACCTATAGTGTTATCTCAAAATGCTATAAAAATATGTCCATGCTTTACCCGCTTCGTCGGATACTAACTAAGGAAAACAAAAACCTATTAATTCAGGCTTATGTGTTTAGTGTAATATCATATGCATGTACGACCTGGGGTGCAAACTTAAGTCGTAAGTGTCTTAATAACATTAACAAGGTCATCAAAAGTTCAGCTAGATTTGTCCTACAGAAACGGAAATACGACCGAATCACAAATGAAATTTGTAACAATTTAGAGTGGATGCTGTTTCAGTACAAAATTGATTTTGAACAATTACTACTCGC
>VICI01004278.1:0-11269 GCA_019593645.1 Akabosia matsudoensis
GGCCAAAAGGTACGGCCTGTAGAGCGCGGACGGACAGACAGACAGACAAACTCATCGATATCATAACTTGCTGAACAAAGTTCAGCTACGTAATAAAGGAGCATTTCGGAATACGAGAGATTTCAACATAGCTGCAACTTGTCAATCGGCTGTGTTGCACGAGCGAACTTGATTTCAAGACTTCAATAAACTCAACCAACATTAAATAGTGAAATTATGTGTGCATGTGGCCATGATCCCGTATTCGATTCGTTTCCGTTCGTTGATTGACCACAACATGTTTCATCATTAAATCATCGCTTAACTTGGTAGTAGTTTTTCGTGGAAATCCGAAGTGCGGATTCTCATATTCCTTTTGATTGAAGTACCGTACATACTCTTAAGTACCAAATCCGTTACCTTTAACCTTTAGCTAACGACAATCTTCGGACTTCTTATCCATTCGCGAATATGATAGTTTGGTCTATGAAGTATTCGTTAAAAAATATTCCGCCGGGCAATATAGTAAGAATTTTCCAAAGTTACTTAGATAGCTCGGCATGGATACAAGAATCCGGGCCAACAATTATTAAACAAATATTTTTCTTGTGTCAATCGCTCCCTTATACTCGACGCGTTGAGCTGAGTAAGTTTGGTCTATGAAGTATTCGTTAGAAAATATTCCGCCGGGCAATATAGTAAGAATTGTCCAAAGTTACTTAGATAGCTCGGCATGGATACAAGAATCCGGGCCAACAATTATTAAACAAATATTTTTCTTGTGTCAATCGCTCCCTTATACTCGCCCATTCTAGTTATATGTTGTTATTCTATGATGATCACATTTCAGAAAATTTATTTTCTTCATGAAGAATTTTTCTATGGCATGACAGAAAACTATTATCTTCGAAGGGGCTTTTACTATGGTATTTTGCATAAATAACTGAAAAATAAATTACTCCATATATAGCGGTATTCAGATTTCATTTTCCACACGCAAGGAAAAACTTTCACCTCTAGAAGTTGGAAACGAAATCAGAATTCAACCATAATTTATACGCATCGCCTGCAGAGAAGTGAGTTGACCATGTCCTCGCCCTCCTTGTACACTGAAGTAAGTCGATTCAATCCCCACGATGAGTACGACCTCGGCCAACGAATAGGTGGTGGCACGTATGGTGACGTTTACAGGGCCAAGAGACTCGCAACCAAAGATTTTGCAGCAATTAAAGTAATCAAACTCGAACCCGAAGAAGATATCTCAGTAATTGAGAAAGAGATTTTAATTATCAAGGATTGTCGTCACCCAAACATAGTCGCATACTACGGAAGTTACCTTAGACGAGATCGCCTGTGGATTTGCATGGAGTATTGTGGTGGGGGATCTCTTCATAGAATTTATAATGTTACGGGACCATTCACGGAGCCCCAGATCGCATACGTTTGTAAGGAAACCTTGAAAGGACTTTCGTATCTTCACTCTCTTGGCAAAATGCACCGGGATGTCAAAGGAGCGAATATTCTGTTGACTGATTCTGGTGAAGTGAAACTGGCAGACTTTGGAGTTTCAGCGCAATTGACAGCAACCCTTGGAAAACGCAAGTCAGTCATTGGAACGCCGTACTGGATGGCACCTGAAGTGGCAGCTGTGGATAAGAAAGGAGGATATGATGAACTTTGTGATATATGGGCGCTAGGAATAACAGCTATTGAGCTCGCAGAACTGGAGCCTCCAATGTTTGATCTGCATCCTATGACTGCCCTACTTCTGATGGCGAAAACCAGCTTCAAATCACCAACTTTGAAATACCACGACAAATGGTCCGGATGCTTTCACGCTTTCCTCAGAGCTGCGCTGACTAAAAATCCAAAGAAACGTCCAGGTGCGGAGCAGCTGCTTCAGCATGCATTCTTGATTCGAGATTTGTCAAGGGATATAGCCGTGGAGCTACTTGCCACTGCTAGAAACGCAAAAGGTTTGTTTAACAACGTCGACCCTGACGAAGAAAGGTCTGTACAAAATGCACCCCGACGAATAGCGTCTCTTAATGACAATGTACGCCAGGGAACTCTTTCTGGCATCGGAAAAGGGGCACCCGAATTTACACATAAAAGGCGTCACACAGATCCTCATGATGTCCAGGACAAAGAAAAGAACCACATGTCATCATTACCTTTCATATGCGGGAACGAACGTAAAATTTATGAAAGGCAGCCCCTGTCGAACGCCAATCATGCACTCATCAACATCTCGACCCATTTAGCAATGGGTAACGATATGCCAGTGGAAAGTCCGAGCTGTAATGATGAAGGTCGCCTATGTAATCAACCTTTTGATTATAATGACCAAAAGGAAAATAGGGAATTACGAGCGATTCCCACCAATAGCCTCCCACCAACGCCACAGGTTCATATGGGAGCTTGCTTTATCAAAATTTTTAACTCGTGTCCGCTTACGCTTCATTGCAGTGTGAGTTGGATAAATCCCGAAACTAAAGATCAACACGTTCTCCTTGGAGCTGAAGAGGGCATCTACACGCTTAATTTAAATGAACTGCATGAAACCGTCATGGACCAGATTTGCACGTATAGAACAATCTGGATGCACGTTGTAAATGATGTGCTCATGTCTCTCTCCGGAAAGACAATCCAGCTTTATAGTCACCACCTGAAGGCCCTCCACAACAGTTTGAACACGCAAGATAATAAATTTTCACTCAGACTCAGTCAACGAATTTCCGGAAAGCTGATTCCGAATAAATGTGTGGCAACGACGAAGGTCGCTAATACCAAAGGCTGTATGAAATGCTGTGTCAGGAAGAATCCCCACAACGGCCAGACATATTTGTGTGGAGCTCTATCCACCGGGGTCTTCCTAATGCAATGGTACGATCCTCTCAACAAGTTCATGCTCCTTAAGAGTTTCAACTGTTCTATAACATCGCCTCTGAAAACGTTTCAACTGATCATCTTGCCGGAAATGGAGTATCCCAACCTATGTCTCAATGTTTGGAAGAATAACAGTCCGACTTCACCGAAGAATGTGAAGTTTGACTTGTTGAATCTAAATGATTCGAACACTTCAGGGTACTCTGAGAATCTTTCAATCGAAGATGAATCATCAAAGGACTGGATGAATGTCGTCAGTTTAACGCAGTTAGACAACGATAACATTATAATTGTTCATGATAACATGGCTGAGTTAGTCGATGTGAATGGACGGGCCAAAAGCGATAGGAACCCACTTGGAATCCGATTTGATTTTAATGTAGCATCAGTGGTTTGCTTGAAAGACAGTATTCTTGCGTTTCACGATCATGGTGTACAGGGACGAAGCATTCATAATGGCAACCTAACTCAAGACATCACCGATCGAAGCAAAGTATTCCGCCTACTTGACTCAGACCCGGAAGATAACGTTATCATAGTCACAAGCCATCATCTGGAAACTACTTTAGCTGCCGAAGGAATTGATTTATTTATGCTAGTAGGCCATGAAGCTACATTTTAGACCAAAGCTAATAAATACATCTTTACTTTAAGCAACAAGGAAAGTTCCAATTGCCAAATTTCAAATTCCTTAAGTGAGCGTGAAAGTGAAATCCGCGTAGATAAACGAAAGCACTCATCAAAACATTATGAAGCTTTGTAGTTTTTACTTTCATGCCTGCACAATAATTAAGCATATCCAAATAGCTGGCTCTTTTGCGTGCTGTTGATTGAGTCAGATTGAAAATGGTAGTAATTAATATGTATCACATTTCCCATTTTATATGTCCTTTTCTCCTTGAATGAATAAAAATGCTTAAAAGAATTACAACCGTTTTTAGATGATGGTACACAATTCAGAGTCTATTAATTGTAGTATTTGCAAGAACGGATTTTTTTACTCTTCTTAAATATTCTTGTGTCGATTATTTTGTCGCTCTTAAACTTAAATTCTAGGGCAAACGAAAGATATTGGATTCATATTTAAACTTTACTTACGCGTGTGACAAGCACAGCACGAGTACTTAAATCATTAAACCCATATCCCTCATCAAGAAGTTTTTATATGTTTTTAATAAGCTCTTTGACTGGTACTTTTAAAAGCTCATGCTTGACCGCCCTCAAAATCTCTTCTCGTGTCGTTGTCTATTATGTTTGAATCATTGAATGGGGTGTTACCCTATTTTCATAAAATCATGATCATCAATTCGGAATCGTCTTAGTTTGATAGTGCAGTCCCTTTGCTCATTTTCAGTACTTCTCTTCTAGCTCTTTAAATCGCAATATGAAGAAAACTACCCGAATTTCGGTGAATTTCTACACCGAATCATTTTACAACTTTTTTGCCTCAACAGGTATCAACAGAAACTATCTATGCCGGCAAAAAGACGGCCGGTTTCTCAACTCATACATCGGAAACTGGCGGCTCGTTGTCTTTATCTTACTTCGGCTGAATGTCTACGTAAAAATTATCTACCTCATTCTCCTCTTCAACGGCTATGTGCATAGTAACATAGAGCTAGACTTCTTCACAAAATATGGAATTATCATTTGGCTTGTCACCACTTCCGTATCAATATACTCGGACCTTTACTACGGAAAGCGCTTCCCTTGCTTCGAAGTACTATGCGCGTTCTGGAACATTCAGAGTGAAATTTTCACCAAACTAAGTATGGAAAGACGCGAGGGTTTTAAAAAACGACTCGACTTTGGTGCCCGTTTTCGAACAACCTTTCACTTGACGTTGTCAAGCATTTCTATTATCGGTCTTGGAATACAGTACGCCATGGAACCCAAAGGAGTTATATTTACCGGCTCCGTATTTGAAGATGAGCCGTGGCCAGTAACCATTATCCTTTGCTTTCACGAAGAGTTCTTTCTATGGGCAACATGGACCCAAGCAGTGAGCGTGATCCTTCTGCAGGTCTTAGCATACCGCGAGCTTACTGTTACATTTGACGTTCTCTCAGCTGAAATATCTGATTTATCCAGTGTAGCCATGGAAACGGACGAAGAGTGCTCCGTGGACTCATCTCGCTACTCGATCGACCTGATATTCACCGAGTACCGGAAGCTCCAACTGATTAGCGAGAAAATGAAAAACCTGACGAGCTATATTCTCTTGAGCACAATTATTATCTACTTTGCTCAAATAAGCTCAGACGTGTTCGTGATGATACGCTTATTAAGGATCGGAGCTGGAGCGGATGTTGGTTGGTATGTTGCAGACTGCTCTTGTTCCATGCTCTACTGGTTTGTCAGCCTAAACTCACTCAGCCAGTTGGACACTTCATTTACAAAGTTTCATGAAACTTTGCGAAGAGGATTTTGCTCAAGAGAGCTGTTTGAGACTCGAAAGAATAAAAATGCCCCGAGAAAATTGTACCTCAAAATGTACCGGAGTTTTAGACGTATTGCTACATGGATTGGGCCTTGTCCAATGACAAGATTGACGGTTGGAAATGTCATGATGGAACTTGTCAATTATTACATTTTAGCAGCAATGTGGTAGTTTGCTCAGCTATTGTAACCTTTTTATCATGCAAAAATACATGTGTTTGTTATTCTATCCAGTTTGTGTTGACTTCCTCTAACTTTCCCAGGTGTTCCCCGTTATCTGTCAGTCACTCCGATTTCATATTTTCTTTGTATCAATATCAAATTTGTCTCGTTTACAAAAACACACACTCTGTCTCTCTGACAGGGAGAGATAGTAGAGTAAGCCTTCGCACCTGTTTCCTTTTATGCATGTTTACTTTTGTATCATCCTAGCATATATTTTTTTGCAGACTTGGTAATTGCTTCAAACTGGATACGGCACGTTTGTCCTCCTTTTTTTCTCTTCCTCTCGTATTCCCCACCTAATAGGTAGTCCGTGCGTCCGTCCACCTACCTACTCTGCGAGCAGACCATTTTTGTAATCTCACCTTGTGAATTTCTTATAAAGTTGAATGCCAAGTGGCTCTCTGGTCTAATTGGATCATGATGACATCATAATCAGCTCATGCATAATTTTTTTGTGTAGTAAACAAAAAAGGAGAAAAGAAGCCATGAAAAACTTATTTTTTTCTAGGTCTGCTTTATCACACCGCTATGATGTGTGCTAATAAATTCATAACTTTGTCATAACGTAAACTATAGCTGTTTGTAAACCATTTTCACACAGTCCTTTGCATAAACACGTTTACACATTTACATTTATGTCTAACCGAATTTATGACAAAAGCGCTTCGTATTTAAGCAATGTAGCTAATTGTTGCCTAGTTTTCACCATTTTTTCAGAGCATTGTCCATGGAGTTGGGGAAAAAGTTTGGTAAACAGAGATAAACGTTGAGGGATGAATGAACTTGTACAGGTATCAGGTAAAAACAATCAACTCGTTCAAGAATCACAAAGTAGAAAAAGGGATTTCTTACTATATGTAGCATGCTCAAAACCGTGTAGTCTTCTCTTGGGCAGACACACTTCGCACGTAATGTAAGCTCTACATCCTGGCTGTATGTACCTAATCATAGTTTTGCATGCAAAAAAAATGTAGGAAGGATAATGAAAGCTTCTAATAGTAGCTTGTATGACAAGATGAACACGAGGAAAAAAAATTGTAATGAAAATTTGTAATATTAAAAGGAATGGTCGGCATGAACTGCTATGAACAACACTGCGTACATTTCTAATACAGCGAGACTATAGAATCTATAAAACTATGAACTACGTATTTGTATGCGGTGTTTTGGTGGTAGAGACGTAGCAAATGGTGTAGGCTGGTTGCAATTCAAGAGAACGTGTTGAAACGCAGGAGAGAACAAAAACGCATTTTGGTTATGTAAACGCCAAATATGGCATGAAGTAGAGTTGGGATTTTATATCAAGACAGGTTCATTTTGACAGAAGAAGGCAACCAAGTAACAAATCCAGCTCTATACCGAACAATAATGGCTGTAAACTGTGCAATTATCTGTAACTGATACAAGTTATCTAACTTTGGTGATTAGTAATTACAAATGTGCAAATAAAGTTTCAAAGTTGACCATTTTCTCGCTATCTAAGCCACAATGGATCGAATTTTCGTTTATTAATCAATTCTTATAATATTTGGAAGTAAACCAGTTTCCAAGTAAGCGTAGCTTGCGGTTGTTGTTTCTTGTGCGTCGTGGTTTCATTTTTTTTATTCCAAGTTTGCCCCAAAGCTACCATGGGCGGATCCATGTCATCGTCTTCTTTGTTTCGTGCCGTTGCGATCGTTGAAATAGTAAGACAAAATATTTTCATGGATTATCATATGCATAATTACATGCCTATAGCATCAGGCCCTCCACTTGACTATTCCATTGAGTTCCCTATGATTATAGCTACTTAATTCTAGAAGCCAAACTACTACGAATGTCCTCTTTTTTATGGGAAAAAGCTGAGTATCAAGCTATTAAGTTAGCAAGCAACAGACTTTATTTGCAATGTCGCCAAAAGCTGGGCCAATAACATAAATAACAGAATTTTATTGAGAATTTTAAATCAAAACAACGATCATGTGCGTGTCGTACGATGTGTTTAACGTCAAGGCTTTTTTAGCATTCTTGTCCGAACAGAATGACAGACAAACAATAAATTCGCGAGAAAAAGATTTTGAAACTCAAAATAAGAAGCCGCTTGACATGCTTTTCATTCAAAACGTTCCAATAAAAAGCTAGCCATAACTTTTTACACTTTTTATCGAATTTAAATAAACTGCTTGGTGATATCATGCATGCCATGTGCTTAGGTGGATCCTGTTAAGCCAATCCTTTTAGCAGTGGTGTCGTTCCAAGCTACGAAAAACCTATAAGCCTTTTAGACATTGACACATAACTTGGTTTATAACTCGTTTTCTGCTGCTGCATTCCACAAAGCATGTGCAAAAAAAAGAAAGAAAGACATACTCCGAAACTGAAAAAAAGATGTTTACCAAGTACGAGCATGTTGTTTTCTTTTTTTCACAGAAATCATTCGAAAAAAAGTCTTCGTCATGTATTGCATTTTTGATTTTTATGAGAGAGCATCTGGATTCTTTGAAAATATTAAAGCTATTTAGTACAAGGTCATGTTTACTCTTGGGCAAACGATTAAAACTTTATTGGATCTTTTCAGATTACTTCTCTTGTAATCGCCAGTTTTGGAGTGAACACGCTCTTCCTTTTCCAGGAGCAAAATGAAGAGTTTCAAACGAAAAAAGAAATGATATTTTGTAAGACATTTTTTCGTTATGAAGTTCTAGTTGTTTGGGCATTTACATGAATAACAATGATTATGATTCTTTTTCTCCTCAGACTCATCCGTTGTGGCCATAGCGCAAAGTGTGTTCACCATTTTGTCTACCGTATTCCTTATTAGTTGCCAGCAATCTCCTCCATCTCGGATTCTTTCCGATGCTGAAGGAGACGACCCAGCTCTCATTAAAACGCAAGTGATTCCGCAAAACTCTTTTCGACGAAAAGCCGTAGCTCCAACATGGATGTCATTGGAACTGGTCACGATTGCCTCTCTCCTCTTCACATTTATCGCTCCCATTCACTACTGTATCCAGAGTGATTCGGACATAAAAATGCTGAACCGTCTCACCCTCAAAGACGGCTTGTATGAAACTCAAGACAACCGGAGGCTCGGCCTTTGCTACTCAGAGGCAGAGCACATGCAACCCATTCGAAACTCGTTACGGGATCTCTACTCATTTACGTTTATCGGGGTCCTCTTCAAAGTCCTCTTTGTCATGATGGTCTACCAAAACTGGAAGAAGGATCAGCGAAGGGCAAAAAAGGTTTTGGTTTTTCTGGAACGAAACGAGTCCCGAGGTAAAGAGCCACAAGAGAGTGTTGGAATGGAACCAAAAATTGTTGTATCAGGATGTTCTACAAGTAGCACTGCCAAACAAGTCAAGTGAAATGCTAAATTATGATGCAATATGAAAGCCCTCATGGGAAATAGTATTAAAATACAGTATTTTAGCAGGCAAATAAAAGAACCTTGTGACAAGACTTAGAAAGGTACTTACTTGAACAATATTTAAATGCTCTCTTTGATATTGATTAACAGTAAGAAAAAAAATAAAGGAATTAAATGCCGAGATGTTTGGTCACCCCCACTCGTTGCAGATATTTGATGTCTTTTTCGATAGTGTCCATGACCGAAGGCGTGATTTTATCGTAGTTTGGAATGAATTCGCATACTCTTGCGCTGTGAAAGTAGGTGTCTGGTGAAGTAATATAACCTTTCGCCATGATGAGAATGTCGGAGACAAATGTTCCAAGTGTCTTTTGCTGCTTAAGTATCGCGTTGAATTCTTCATCACTTGATTCAGCTACTTTCTCGATAACGTCGTAATAAGAGGCGACGTCCATGACAGCAATGTCTTTGTCCAGTATCTTCTTTGCTATGTGAACAAACTCTTGTTCCATGGGAGGACTAGGATGGCAAACGTTGTAAACCTCCCAAGGAGAGTTATCGTTAAAAAAAAGTCGGAGCGATATATCCGCACAGAAATCAATGGGTAAAAAGTTAGCTGGCATGGGAGTTTCCGGGATGGCGCCCAGCTTTAGGTAGCTTAAATATCGAAGAATGTAAAGATTGTCGATGTAGTTTATGTGACCGGTTTGGCTATTACCGGCAAATGGGAGGAATCTGAACAATTTACAGGGGATTCCCATCTCATTAGCTTGTTGTACAAGTAGCTCAGATACAAATTTCGTGGCATACAGACCCGGAATCTTTTGCGTGACGATGCCATCAACTTCTTTCACTTGAGGCCAGTCCTCGGGTAATGTTGAAGCATCTGTACCGGACATAAAGGCAGTTATCAAAGTACTTGGATAGTAAATCAGTTTGGGTCTGGACTGCGCTGCAAGCTTCAATATGTTTACGGTTCCAAGAACATTCACTTGACGAACATTTTCCGACTCGGATTCTCGATAAGCTTCCAGATGATTAGATCTGATTGCGCAATGGAAGATTGCATCGACTGAATTGCTCAATGTATCGTAAATACCTTCAGACATATTCAAAGTGGGCTTGCTCACATTGCCCCCAATACATTGAACCTTGTCCATGTCAACTTTATCTGTGAGCATCCACGAATCCAGAGCTATTTTGAACTTTTCCGTGGCAGCTTCATCTCCTAATGAAGTATGGATTAAGCAAAAAATCTTTTCTATCGAAGAATAATTCTGAGTCAACAAAGAAATTATGTAGGCTCCCAACTGCCCTGTTGCTCCTGTCACAAGAACGGTTTTAATCTGTGATGGTTTTAGGGCCCTGTTCACTGCTCTAATGTCTTTTCCCAGGACACAGTCACGTCGCAGGAGCTCCAGTAACTCATCATCTGGCAATGGCTCCAATAGAGTTTTGTCTTCTGAACCTTCCATCAGTTTGCTGACAACTGCATCCGCAACGAGACGAATGGTTGTTGCATTCTTCAGCAAATTGGCAGTTACTGATACTCGCGAACCAACTAAGCTTTGAATGCTGTTCTTCAGTTCAATCATCATGAGTGAGTCTACGCCACACTCTTGAAGATTGGCATCATCTCCAAGCGGATCGTCAGGCTCCATTCGTAGGGCGGTTTTCAGGATGAGTTTCAGATAGACCATCATAACTCCCACTTTCTCCTCTTGCGCTGATGCTTCATCCATCTCAGTCCAAAACTGACTAGCATCTAAGCTTTGACCGGAATGGTTTGAGCTCACAACTTGGGACCACAACCTATCATGGATGTATCCTTTGGCCATGTGGCACATGATACCAATGTGTGAAAATCCTTCGAATTCGGCGATACAGACTTGTTTTCGTTGTGTCCTCAAGGCAATCCCGAGACCGTTCAGCATACGTTCGGTGCTTACAGGAATGAAGCCAGGAACATGAATTTCAGTGGCTACCCCGCATTCTGCCCACTGACCCCACTGGACGGCAGTACCCGAAAGACCTAACGAGTGGCGATAATTTATTAAGGCGTCCTGAAAGAATAGAAAACACAAACATTATGTAGCTTAGAGTATTTTACGGATGGGGGCACCGAATAACAATGTACCTCAAAGCAATTAGCTCCGGTGTGGTTAGCCTGTGCCATAGTTCCCAACAGCCCAGTAATGGATGAGTAGACCACAAAATGCTCAAGGTTATGCTGCTGTGTTAAGTCGTGAAGATTCCAGCTCCCATTTACTTTTGGCTGAAATGCCGCCTCGAACAGGTCCCATGTTGTGCTTGTATAAAGGCTGTCCCTCAGAACGCCAGCACAGTGCATAACTCCTCTGAGAGGTTTCCCATTTTTAAAGGAATTAA
>VICI01004279.1:0-11267 GCA_019593645.1 Akabosia matsudoensis
ACACGCTGTAATATAGAATACAACTTACGGCTCCGAGTTCACATATTCATGGGTAAACTGGGGCAATGCGCTACGAATGATACACATCATTACAAGCTACATAAAATCTTCATGATGCAGTAAACAAAACTTTCATGATCTATAAATGATACACGATGGGACTGATTTTTTAAAAACTACGTAACAGGAATTCTATTGAGCTGACAAACATATGTACCAAATGTCATGTCCATACGTCAAAGCGTTTCTTGGATTTCGCGATAATAAGACGGACGGATAGACAGCCAGACACCCAATAATATTTTATGTAGTAGCTTGCGCTACTTAATAAAGAATGATTTTCAGTCAATTAACATGTGATGGGGTCGTAAGAATTCGTGCGAACAATTGGGAGAAAATTAGGAGTTGAGTTCATACACTTTATTGATATCTCAATATAATTTAAAGCATATTAACTTTGATATTAGCAGCTAGAACTAATGAGTTGAGCACCAGATTGTAATTTAACAGACCAAGAGAAAATTCATGTACTTTTTACAGTCTTCATTTAAAAAAGTTAACAATTATTCTTATTTAGTTTATTGTGAGAATGATTCCATACGAAGTTCACGAGCACTTTCAATAGTAAAATTTTATTGCATATAAACCCTGTTTAATTCAGAAAATTATCTTCAATTTTTACATTGTTTCGTAGCCAGAAACGGGTACCGATCGTCTTTTCTTCAAAATATATGTTGCCACAGCGGCTGCTATGAGTGCAAGTAAAACTATACTTATAATAGAAACTATAACTGTGACAACTAAAGATCCGGAAGATATTTCATCGGCTGGACAGTGTTCTGGATTGCTAAACGTACTCTGACCTTTCCCGGATGACCTGAACGCTTCAAGCTGAAAGTCCTCTAAAGTAAGAGCCAAACTGTCTCTGTTCGTTATGCCAATGTGAGCTACGGCGTAACAAGCATATGAATGGCTTAAACTTGTGGCGAGTGCCTCTAGTCCGTCTTTCTCTGCGGTGAAGGGCTCGGTGGGATTTGTAGTGTTTGAAAACAATTCAGGTGTTTTAACTAAAACGGTTGATATTTTGCTAACAAAGTACTTCCCGGTTGTATCATTCTTGGCAAATAAAACTGTTAAACTGTTATTTTCCCCTTTCGTTGCGTTGACGGGCCAATTTAGGGTTATGATATTTTGGGCACAACTTCCGGTTGCTGTCGCAGATGCGGGTATATCAATCGCAACAGATTTCGAGGTGTTGCTGCTATCTTCATAGTTAGCAGTAAGTTTGATCAGTCCATCCAAGAGAATGCAAGTTGAGTTTGCATCGGAAACTTTCCAATTTCCGGGTGCCGAGACATTGGGCAGTGGAACAGCATTCGAGCAGCTTATTAAAATTCCTATTGTTGTTAGGTGCACGACTAATTTACTCATTTTAAACTGTTTAAAAAAGTCGAACAGTGGTGAGAAGTGAAATACAGGAAATGACACACTGAGTGCAAGTTCTTGCTGTTAAAAAACTTTGATTTTATACTACTCGCAGTACCAAAATGCAGATTATGCGCAGTTTTTGTTGTTTCAACAGCACCGAGTCTTTTTACTTAAGAAATGCATTTTCGGTTCACTTAATCATGTTATATGAAAACAATAATTTGTGGTATGTCGTCCTCGCCACAATGTTAGATGTGCACTCGTAATACATTTCAAATGTTGTCATGAATCTGATCTGTGAACGAAGACCATCCATTTCATGTTCATTATGAAAGAAACCTGTTTGCAGTTAGGATACGATCCGTGTCCCATCGGTGAACTTTGAAAGCACACAAGCTGGTATATTCCAGACGGCTTCATAGGCATTGCCATTTGCTTTTTACTATAAAATAAAACTTTGGTTTCTCTAAGCTTCTTTCCTCGCTCAGTATATTATGTTGAATACACCTAAGCATCGTATCTAGAACCGGCTCTTTCTCTCGAAATCTTCGGTGTATTGGCATTTCGAAAATGCATGTATGAACCAGCTTGGATCATATTTTATCAAGCACTCGTATTATATTTTATTCCTTTAGTCTCTTTTTGAAAAACCGATGGTAACAATTATATAAGCGCATTTATTGAATGTCAGAAACATCGACAGATCAATGTTGAGATTGTCCTTCCAATTATAATTATCGCGTAGAGTTGTCACTGAATTCATCAATTTTCACAGATAATTCACTCGGTGTGAAGACACCTTTTTCAGTGATGATACCCGTTATAAGTTCTCCAGGGGTGACGTCAAAAGCCGGATTCCATACTTTCACTCCTGTAATACAAAATTGAAACAAAAAATTTTCAACATGGTATGCTTTATTGAATTTTCATGGTACACTGCACGATTGATTTTTCTATGCCGAACCTTCCGGTGTTATCCGCGTGCCAGCAATGTGAGTTATTTCGGTAGCTGGCCTCTCTTCAATCACAATCATGTTTCCCGATGCTGTGTTTGCATCAATTGTGGAGAAAGGTGCTGCAACATAAAACTTCGTCCCATGAGCTTTAGCAACCAAGGCAAGTTGGTAAGTTCCAATTTTATTTGCGGTATCGCCATTTCTGGCAACTCTGTCAGCCCCAACAACGACTGCCGCGATGGACTTGTTTTTCATCAACCATGAAACAGATGAATCACACACCAATGTGGAAGGAATTTTGTCATGAAGCAACTCGAACGCAGTCAGTCGGGCCCCCTGATTGTAAGGACGTGTTTCGGTAAAAAATGCGTGATCTACAACATAATTCCTTTGAATTTATTGAAGTTTTCACTTTCGCGCGAAAAATTTTCCTTACTATATTTTACCACCTTACCTAAATTGCCCGACTTGAAAAGGCTTCGGACCACACCTAAGGCAGTACCGTACCCGGCGGTTGCCAGGGAACCTGTGTTACAATGTGTCAGTACGTTCACCTTTCCATCGACTCCACCGCCAGCGGTCTTTAAAATGTCCTCAGCTCCAAAATCTCCTATCGATTTGTTAGTTTCAACATCTTCTTTGAGCAGGTTTTCAATCCAATTAAGAATGCTGCAAATTTGTCTCGATATATGGGTGATCTACACAAATTTAAATGCATTTAAGTCATTTCAAGATTGCCAATCTTACTTGGTCTTAACGGCATTTCGATCCCCGTTGCGCCCCACTTGATCCTCGACGTAGTTGATGAGCCTATTACCTTCCCTCTTCATATTTACTGCTGTAGGTCTCGCATCAATCAGGGCTTGCACTTGGCACCGTATATATTCCAAGAGATCGTTCCCATTTTCGAAATCCTTATTTTCTAGCTCAACTGAAATCGATAGACAGCCTACCATGGCAATCAAAGGGGCTCCTCGTACCTGCATACTTTTTATGGCTTGCACTCCATCCTTTACATTTGTTATGTCGATGTAGACTAACTGTTGAGGAACTTTTAGTTGGTCCAGCACCTGAAAATGCTGACCTCTTTTGTACTTTATAGACTGCATAAGACCAGAATCAGTTGCCATTATGAATATAAATAATAACACTTAGTGCAAGTAAAAGAAAATAACTATGCAAAAATGGTTCACTAGAATCGTGTTTTGTCGTGATAAGCTATAACACATGTCATAGTAGATAACTCGATGTGAAATCTCACGTACATATCTCACAATGCGCTTTAGTACTCAGTAGACACGGCGGGCCGGCTTACTCAAGAGACCGGGGTAGCACGAATGAAATTAAAGTGTGAGAAACCTAGGGTATGAAAGTCATCCTGATCCATAGAAATACATTGTATTACTGAAATAAATTACCCCACATGGGATATCTAAGAAATTAAATGATATCCAGCAGCTTTAATCATCCTATTATTAATAATGGACATGTATTACAGTAAATTGGGCGTAGCCGAACATCATCAGGTATCTTAGTGAACAGCATCACAAGGATTCCAATTTTTATGACAAGAACAAGTATGTTGGAAGCCGTATGAATGAACTTGCATGGTCAGTCAAATATTTATTCCTCTATGTGGTAAAGTGCAAGATTTTCCTTTTGCTATCCTGTTGAATAGTGTCATCGGAGACCGGATATGAGCTGGTACGCCATCGGTGAAAGACTTTTTGACAGGAAGGTGTAATAAATGAGCAAATGCATGCCAAGGAACCCATACATCCATCAAGATCACAAAACCGTGGAACTTGTCTCGAACCGACCCAATATGATAACTTCAAGCTTACCAATTCTTTTTACTGTGCTCTCATAGCAACTCCAGCAAATGAGAAATATACTGTTCACTGGGTTTTGGGATTGACTGAAAAAAAGCGATTCCCGTCTCCATGCATTTTGCATACCTAAATGGAATGAAATGCTATGTAAACGGGAAAAGATGGATACTAGTGTATTAGGCTTAGAAAATACGCGAAGTTGAAAAGACAACCCGGAACGTCAATGCTAAAAAAGCTTTTCAAAGCTTGGACCGAACAATTGGCACTAGAAAAAAAAACAGCGTGGAAAGAGATGGGAGAAAGTGAGGCATAAGTGAAGTTTTTAGGTTTAGAAGCATCCCCTCACTGTAATAGAGATGAAGTCTGTTAGCTTGTGAGTAAATTTCCCTAAAGTGTCCGCGTTGGGACCGGAGCACTATTCTGAGCCCTCCTTATAAAGTATGAATTGAAGCATGCTTAATACTGCAATAATGCTTTCTCAGTGAATATAGTTTCAAGAACAAAAAATTATTTATGTATACATGACGATAATGTAACATTAAAAGGGGTCTTAGGATACGACAATGCATAGAGCAGTTCTACCCAACGTAAATGCATTTGCTACATTATGTCTATCCTGGAAATGTTCCGCACGTATATATTGCATCGACACCACTTTTCACCGCAAAAAGTCTGTTTGAACTACTGATACAAGAGGCGGATTCTCGTATGTATACATTTAATATCACTATCACCACCATTGTGGCAACTTTTTCCAGTTTCGCCAACAGAGACAGTTTGGATAATGGACAGTATAGGGAGGGAGAATAAAGCATACATGCATGGAACATGATTAGGGAGATGATGAAAGTGAAACCGTACCGTCAGTCCGATTTCCCTGCTGTAGTCACCAGACTCCAGACATACATGGTAAAGCAATGCAAAACTTTCTACATGGGTTATTCTGCTGTGAATTTTTTTCTATACTTCTGTCTGCTTGATGGAAAGAGAATTTGGTTTTCTTCACAGATACAGAGCTCACTTTCACTCGAAATGTCCATCAGAAATAGAAAAAAATGCTGAAATTGAAAGTTAACTTTTAAACAAGCAATTCCCTATTAACCGGACTATGTACATGTAGACAAAGGTGACGGAAACGAGAATCAAAGTTCGATCGAGGTAGTAAAAGTGCAGTTGTGTAAAGTGGCTTGAAAGCTAATCTAAACTGTGTGGACACGTTGATCGGAAGCTTAACGCGGAAAGGTATTTATTTTAAAACGCTTGTGTTATCAAGAAAGATCATGCATTCTAATTTTGATCTGTAGTTCGTATGCAACCATACAATTTTGACAAAATTATAAATACTAGAGTGGTTCTACATATCGAATTGCATTTAGGGAATGATCGATCGTGAATGAGTTAGTTGGGATAATGATTTATAGATGAGTCTATTTTAACAGCACAGATCATTTGAGCCAAAATACCGTATTGGTTTTATAGGGTTGCTAGAGTATCTTTTGGAAATAGTCCGTTGCAGGTTTTATAACTTCCAGAACCCGTGTGAAATACACATTTTATTCCCTAGACGTGCAGAGAGTGATTTAGTTGCCCAGGCAAAATAGCTACTATGCTGACACACCGCAGTCCAGCATAGCTGCCTCCCAAATGATCCAGATGATAGAGAACTGGACCAGGGATTTCCATTAAATATTAGGTTCTTTAAAGGGGTGATCGAGGAAGCATAAAAAGGACTGGTACTAGTGCTGTTTTACTCGATCTCGGATGAGATGTGCCGATACCAGGGTAATAAATTGATGGTACGGTACACTTCTAATGTCTAAAGTCGTCTTAGTTTCCTTCTGGCATTGAGTTATCGTTGAATAATTTCCTATCTGGATTATTTTGAAATTTTTCGTGGTCGTATTTGCAGATACGTTGATTGCTCCATTGTTTGGAATAAATATCGTTTATTACCTGATGAATGTTAATAATGAGCCATCGAATTCTATATTTAAAAACTAATGGTTATCCTTGATAGATGGAAAAACATCTTGTACCGAGACAAGAACAGATTTGCTTAAAAGCTAATAAATTTGTAATTCTTTTGAAGAGTGATGAATGCCGACCAAAGAAACAATTTCTGATGTCTGCTTGTTCAGTAAACAAATGAGTGTAAAAGCCCTCATGAATACTAATACCATAGATACATAAAAATGACGATTAGGAAAATTTATTCCACTTGCGGAAAATCTCAGGTAGAAGTTTTAAAAGTTTGCTTTTAACATCTCATGATATGACAGTAATCTCAAAGTTTTCTAAGCCTCCAAGATTATTCATTTGAATTTAACAGGCACCAATTCATCAATAAGCTTTCGTGTTTCTTTTACAGCAATTTGAATGTCAGCAAATATAGTTTTAAAAGCAGGTCTAAGATTACTAATGAAGCTTTATAGTGCTAAAGTATCTGAAATCTCATTGTAATGAGACATTAATCTTTCTTTCCTGTGTCAATAAACGAGACAACGAAATGCCAAAGGAACATTATTTAGCAACTACTATTAACAAATTACATGATTACATCGTATTTCACACGCTAAAAATGGTCTAATGTGTTGGCCACACTCATTTCAGGATTGTTCAGAGGTTGCACAATCCAACTTAAATTATTTTCGTGGAGAGCAATTTTTTCTAACAATCAGGTGCAGTTGATGTTGCAGAATGATTCGCTCAAGGATAAAATATCACTTAAATACTTGAAAACTCATGCTGGTGAAGTCATAGTTGGTCATGTTAGCTAAAATCGCCAGCTCGATGATGCACAGGCATATTATAAAATTGCGAAATATCTATGACCAAAGCCGAAAATCCACAATTGGAAATAGGCGCGTTCGTGCAAAATAAAATGTTTTTTATGAAAGCTTAAAAAGCTTGCCTGGAAAAAATTGCTAGAAAATAGAAACAGTACACGCCACTTTCGAGACTTCATGGCCATGTGCTACACTTAGTTACCAGACGTCATTGCTAAAATGGGGTCTGCAGATGATGGGATCGTTATTGTTCAGTTTATTATCTTCAGAGCTATCATTTTTCTATAAAAACCTACACACACAGCATTGCATGATGTCAGAGATTATTGCTACAAGTAATGTATGTAAGTTATCATTTAGAATGATTCAACAATGACGGCAGATAAAGGGGTTATCATAAGGTGCGAAACATTGCAGAGCTATGAAATGCTGAAGCGTACAGAATATAGTTACACTAGCATGATGGTGCCAGACTACAACCATGTAACAATAAAAGTAAAAATTTGGAAGGAAACGGCAGAAAGTAACATAAAACACTCATTAGCTCCATATAAAATGAGACTGATGGCTATTTATAACCGATATGGTTTCAAAAACTACGTGCGTTACATTTCCGTGTTTTCAAGATGGAAGTGTTTGAGCACGTTCCTAGAAGCACTGTATTTACCAAGTGAAATGGCTGTATAAAACGATTGTTTTAAACCTTTAGAGGCCGCTCTGGCACGGAACGACACTTCGAGCTTTAATAATGTTAATGTTTTGAATTTTAATACATGTTACCTAAACTGAAACGAATGCTGATTCGAGACAGCTTATAGAAAGTACGGACCGAAATTTCCCCGAAATCTTGATTGTGCGGCACAAGTGGAAGTTCCGCATACTGCAGATATTTTAGTATGCTAACCTAGCGTTAAGCGCAGGTAAAGTTTTGAACATCTCTACGTATTACCCACCTATGATGTTTGCAAACAAACCAGGCAGGAGCCAGTAATGATAGCCCTTTCAAAAATGATGTAGAAGCACACGTATATGCATATAATTGCATGATTCCTGTTGTAAAATTGTTATAATATATTTAACTCCAAACCCACTCGTGTATGTGCACAAAACATATCAAGCCAACGTTACAATTTACATGATAGGTACATTTCATCTATACGTTTCAAAGCTAGGTATCAAAGGTGCATATCTTCATTGCAAACTCTACCTATCACAACCTAACAATATATGTATATTGTTGTTTCTTCAATCTGCTCTCATGTTTTGCTGTCTATCGTGTTTATACAGCAGAAATATTTTATTTTCCCGTGGTCAAAGTCAGTCTGAATGACGAAGGAGTTGAAGTTAGAAGAATGTGTGAATCTTCTCAGCGGCTCTGTAACACCTGGAGGTGGATCATCGTCGGGGGGATACCGTCACCAAAAAAGACATTCGCATAAGCCAACGAGCTTACTTCCCCCTCAAAGTCCATATGTGAACTCCGGGGGAAGTCCTCCTGCTGTAGGAACTTTGAGTCCAGGTCACGACGAAAATACTTTTGCAGGACAAAGTTTAATTACATCAACACCAAAAGCCATGATTCGACGAAACAGCAAAAATGAGCTCCGAGGAGCGAACCAATGTACAATCCGCCTTTTGGATGATTCCGAAATTTTGCAGTGCGAGTTTCAGGTAAATAATATTTGTTATTAAGTGGTTATTTTGTGTGTGTTTCCATGACAAAGTTTTTGTTCGTGCAGTGTTTAGCAATCGGTGACCCACGTGACCATTTACTACCTGTGCTATATTATGCTGTTCAGTATGCTCATTTAACACCTAGTAGGAAAGAGAGCTGGGAATTTGAAATAAGCTAGAGTGTATTGTTTATTTTCTCATAATAACAACTTGATTGGCACACATTTATCTTTCAATTTTAAAGCAATTTTATATGATTCTGCGCTCGTAATGGCTCTGATTTACAAACATCAAGAGATATAATTTCGCAATGATATTTTTGAGAAAACAACAGCTATGACTTTTTAGCAACTTTTCTAGTTCATGCACAGGTACAACAAAAGGGAACGTGTGCAAGCTTTGCACACATACGCATCGTCCATACAAGCTGGTTTTATCGTGTTCGTGAACACTGCAGAGTAGGTTTCTATCCTCACGAACGTGTCAGAAAGATGGGAAATGTCAACATTGCGATGATGCTGGTGTATCATTAAAATAACCCAAATCAAGAATCGTAATCTGTGCTCACGTAACAAATATAAAAAAATAGCTGAGCCAGTTTAATTCTTCACGAACAATTTTTATGCTCGCGAATAAAAAAGCTATTCCGAAAAAAACGAGAGAATCGAAAATATTTTAAACATCAAAAATGAAAACGATACTTTGTCCTTGTTTATAGCCTCATCATAAGGGCCAATTTATCATGGACTTTGTTTGCAGACAGCTAAACATTGCGGAAAAGGATTACTTTGGTCTGCGTTATGTGGATACAAATAAGCAAAGAGTAAGGATACAATTTTTTTTTACATTAAAACATTTTTTCCCATCACACTGACATATCATACCTAAAATATCATTCTGCATGTACGGTTGAGCAACTACTTGTATGTTCGATAGTGATCGGGGCAGCAAACCATGAATGACTATGTTTCCGCTGTTGTTTCCAATTTCCTTTTGTCCACTTTGCCCCAACAGATTAGCTAATTAGTAGAGGTCTTTTATGTGTAAAAGTTTTCATATTTGTTTTAAATATTCATTTCAGCATTGGCTGGACCTGAGCAAGTCGATTATAAAACAACTGAAAGGTATGAAAAATCCTATAACATGAGCATTCTAGATTAACAATTACTTAGAGGCTATTTTCCCTATGTAAACTTGCCCCTAAACTACGTTTGGAATTTTTTACACTTTTGTACACTCCGTTCGAAATTGGAAAGGCTTGTGTAAGTTACTATACGTGCATGAAACAAGAAAATTAATGTTTGTGCAAACTGTGTTCTTCTCCAACGATGCTTTCTACGATTGTTTTATGGAATTGACATAAAACTAACAATTTAATAATGTATGTTTATGGGTCATAACAGATATGGCGTACATCGTATGCTTTCGATTCAAGTTTTACCCAAATGAAGCAAACTTATTGAAAGAAGAAGTGTCCCGATACCAGCTTGTTCTTCAATTGCGCCGGGATATTCTGCATGGAAGGTTATATTCAACTTTATCTGATATGGCAGGACTAGCTTCTTTCATCATTCAATGTAAGCCATTAAATATTTAAAATGGCAAAATGTCCTATTCTGAATCTAACGCAAAAATTATATTCGTCAAAAAAACCATCTCAAATTGTTACTAAATTTTACCTAATCCTCTTCTGAAAAGGCCACCCAAATGTTTGCTTGTGACTCCATGTTTTTTCCTGTTTTTAGCTGAACTTGGTGATTACACGCAAAAATTGTATTCGTCAAAACCATCTCAAATTGTTACTAAATTTTACCTAATCCTCTTCTGAAAAGGCCACCCAAATGTTTGCTTGTGACTCCATGTTTTTTCCTGTTTTTAGCTGAACTTGGTGATTACGACCCGGAAGTCCATACAGGAAATTACATCTCTGACTACGAGCTCGTCTCTCGCCAATCCCATGAGTTGGAGGAAAAAGTAATAGAGCTGCATCAAAAGTTAAAAGGTCTTACGCCCTCTGAAGCAGATACCCTTTTCCTTAAAAAGGCTGCTACTTTGGACACTTATGGAATCGATCCACATCCTGTTAAAGTATGAAAAAAAACTGTCTTGAATGGAAAAATACATCTTTCCCAATTAATATTCTTTGGTCACGATACAATATTCCGATAAAAGGCAATGGATTTTGCTATGTTTGCAGGATCAACAAGGGGAGCAAGTTTACTTGGGTATTAATCACACTGGAATAAGCACTTTCCAGGGATCCCGTAAATCTACTCATTTCAAATGGTCACAAATAACCAAGCTCAATTATGAGGCCAAAATGTTTATAGTTCACCTTTCCATTCCTGAAGATTCCCGGACCAAGGTTTCTGCTTTAGTCACGATGATCAATATTCACCATGTCACACCTTCGTAATGACATATCAATTATATGAACATTTTTTTACGATATTTTTTCCCAGAAAAAGGAAACTATTGGTTTCAAGTGTCAAACATCAAGTTCCTGTAAATACCTGTGGAGATGCGCGGTGGAACAGCGTCTTTTCTTCACGTAAGGTTTTATCTTTATTAAAAATTAAGTCAACAAATTT